>JACEGR010001827.1:0-150297 GCA_014170235.1 Listronotus bonariensis | reverse complement strand
ACAAACTTATAATTTTATTTCGAATAAAATTTAACCTGGTAACAAAAGGCGTTACATATCAGTCAAAGTAAATCAAACAGCTTAAATACAGTAAGATAATTAATACATAACCATTTTTAAAAAAGTCATAGTTTATGAGTTCGGTTTTGGAATTTTATTACATATTCAGTTTCATTTAAAGGACAATTTTATTTTTAAAAATATTAAAATTAAGCTTTTAGTTCTGTAACTGTACATTTTTATTGGCTAGCTATTAGGCTATTATTTTTTTATTTCTTTTGTCTTTTGACTATGGTTATACAGCAAGTATTTATAATATTTATTATTTATTAAGGTAATAAATATTTTAACTTTTAATTAAAATTGATACGAGGTATTACAAAATGATGTTAGCAAAGCCAAAAATCTGACAAAACATGTCATGTGTGTGTCATGTTACAGTGCTTGTCTAAATTTAGGGCCTCATCTCCTAACTTTTGAATTGTTTGGGATTTTTTATGAAAATTTGAGAACTTTAGTGAGACAACATAAACCAAATTTAATACAGGAAATGACAGATATAAATGTCAAACTCATAGCTGGGCGCCATTTCAAAAAGAAAAATTAAAAGGAAAGGGGGTCTTGTGGCACATCATTTTAAAGCTTCCGACGAGTAATTTAGAACACCAGAATATAAAGTCAATACTATGGTGAGCTAGAGGAAGGTGTGTAAACGACAACGGGACTATTTTGAAAAAACGGGATTAAATTACAGCATTTCTATTAGAAAACAATAGAGGGCGCTTATATCAATCGGGATCAAATGAAACCAAGATGAAACAGTGTTGCCAGATATATGAATATGTAGTGGAATTCATCCCATTCCTTTTCACAGATAATATGACGACTTTTGGATTTATGACTTTTAAAGCGTAATTAAAAAGAGCCTAAATCTATTTAAACTATTAAAATGTTACCTGGTTATCACGGTTTTTTTGTTATTTTCTTTTTCTTTTACGTGGATATTATTTGTATTTGTAAATTTGGCATATTTATTCACTAAATAATACACCACAACACATAACATTACTTAAATGGTGTATATTTAAAACCTTATACCTATGTGTAATTATTAAAAATTTCAAGAATTTCTAAGTTTAAAATGTATTTATTTGTTTAAAACATAGTAAATAATCCATTTTACATTTTGAGTAGGAATTTACGAAATGTCATTTTGCAACACAGCTTTCATGGGTATCTTTATTAAATTTTAACTTTTCTAAATTTGACGTGTTGTGATGCTAGGTTAACAACGACGTTCGAAAAATTATCCAAAGACAATATTTTGATGATTATGTGCATTAAAATGGATCTTTTATTGTATTAAATAATGTGAAATAAGATTAATACTGCCTTGCTTCAAACTGCTAAATAGGAAATATTTCTAAAAACGGAGATATCTATTTTTAAAATTCAACCGGTAAGTATTTAACTGGCAAATTATTTAAATACTTTTAAGTAGAACTTGATTTTTTTTTATTGAAACTTACTCGACTGATCTCAAAGTTATTTTTACGCCGTTTATTAGTCCAAATTACCGTAAAACTTACGTTTATATTAAATTGGAATTTTTACTCTCTAGTAGATAATTTAAAATTTGACGTTAAAGTAGGGTAACTTTATAGTTAGAATTGTACTAGGTGTATCCTTGACAGATGCATTACACGTGCCTTCGAGGTTATGCATATTAGAGACAGTCTTGCCACTTGGCTATAAAGTAATAATTACTTTATTTATATTATACAGTGTGTTTTCGGAAGTTCTTACCAAATAAGAAAATTTTTATTTAACAACTCGAAAAAAAGTGCCTTTTCATAAAAAATCTGCTTAATAAGAAAATACATTTACACAAAAATATTTGTAGGTTAGATGTACAGCGTGGCCTAAAAAACTTGTTTCCAAATTGAAATTTAGAGTATTTTTGAACTAGGGTAGAAAACTTACTAAAAGGGTGATTTCCTATGTCATTTTATGAAAAAAGTTTCTATAACCATATGTCTGGAGTTGCTTCGTTTCAGAAATACAAGGCGTTAATTATTTTTTTAAGTCGGTATTTTATAAATATCTTAAATACGAAACCACATACAAAAAAATGTACAACACTAAAATTTTTATTTTTATTTGCTTTATAGAAAAAAATTTACAAACTACATAAAATGCCAGTGGCGAACATTTTTATCTCAATAATATTGGCTGTTCTGCCCACTGAGACGCTACTGGATTCAATAAAGTTGATCTAGGTAAAACTTTACAAGCGCTTGATTTTATTAAACAAATACACCAAAATGTTTCTCTGATTCTAATCTGATTTGAACCCAGTCGATTAAGGGGTATTTAATATATTTATAAAATATCGATTTTTTTAAAACTTTAACGCCTTGTATTTCATGCAATTCCGGACATATGTTTATAGAAACTTTTCTTCATAAAATCATCCTTTAAAGTTTTGTGCCGTAGCTAGGATATACGGTGTATATTAATTTGGTAACCTGACTTCTTTAAGCCACCCTGTACATCCAATATATAATTATTTTTGTGGAAATGTATTTTCTTATCAAGCAAGACTTTTTTAAAGAGGCATTTTTTAGTAAAGTAAATAAATAAAAAGTTTCTCATTTGGTAAAAACTTTCGAAGGCACGCTGTATATGTAACTAATTTTCATTTACTTTTTTAGATTACCCAAGTTTTTGCTGGCTAATTACACTACTACCGAATCCTAAAAACCTTTGTTGAAAACTTTTTATTAAAAACTCTGTACTTTTGGGTTCATAAATAAAAAATAATATGATTTCCTGAAGTTCAAGAAAAGCGTATATCGGCGTACCTAATGTAGCACTGTACAGTACTTTATTCATAACTTTATTCCTTATCTAACCACCTTGACAATTTTTTAGTACAGGTGAGCGGATCCTAGCTACGTCCTTGCTTAAAAGTATTAATTAATTTTTTTTATATATAAAGTGAATTGTTTAATGGAAGTCAGATTTTTTTTAAAAAGAATCATTTGTTTTTTTTTTTAAGTTTAACAAATAAGTATTCGCAACATTGCAAAACTCTATTTTGTATATTTTAAAGCAACCAAAACTCTATTTTGTATATTTTAAAGCAACAAGTCTAACCTTTAGTTTTAAACTCTACTTGTATCTTAAGAGACAAGCAAAATTTTTAAATCAACACTTTAAATACAAAAACTAAACAAAAGTTTAACTTCCAATAAAGTAAACGACAATTTAAAAAATTAAAGATAAAGTAAAAAATTATATTTTTTTTTCTTTTTTTTTTTTTTGATTATTAATGACACAGTTCAAAATTCCTATTCCTATTTTTATTATCTAAAATAATTAAGGATTGTTCCTCCTTCAGGGAAATGAGAGCTGAAGCTAAATTAAAATAATAATACTTTTTTATTCAACCGAAAAATGCATATAATATAATTAAAATAATGGTGATCTTGGGAATTTGGGCACCCATTACGTAATTCTTTCAAAATATCATATTTTTGTTAAATAAAAACTCATTATAATTGGGTGGTGTTCTCTATAGCGTCGTATTTAAAAATTATTGTAATTTTCTATTTTACTTTTGTACTATTTTTTGTACATATGCAACATAAGCAGCAACCCCAGAATGATCCCGATTGACCACAGTACCCTCTAGTGACATATTTAGAACTATAATTTAGACAAAAAGTCAAGCCCGTTTTGAAAGCATGTCGATTACACTCCTTCTTCAAGGTCTCCTTAGTCAATACCTACCTTTACCTACTACAAATGGCCGTACTTTGAAAATTACCTGAATACCTCATTTAGATGGCCGTATTTCCGAATCTGATAAAGTTAGATACACTTAATGTGGTATTTTCTTAAAGCTCTTTTAAGGATTTATTTAATAGTAATATTGGTGATACTATACAGGGTAAGACAAAGAGCATAGATTTTTAAGGACGCACCCTGTATATTATATCACCATTAAAAAGATATCTAAAGAACTTTTAAGATAATACCACATTAGGTGTATCTAACTTTATTAGTTTTGGAGATATGGCCATTCAAATCAGGTATTTAGGTAATTTTCAAAGTTCCGCCATTTTTTGGGAGGTAAAGGTATTTACTTTATATTCTGGGGGTATAAAGAACTCCTAAGGAGCTTTTTATTCTTAACGTATTTCGGCGATTTTCTCAAATCTGTATCTTTTTGCAAAAACTAAGTGGTAACTTTTAAATGAACAGCCTGTATAAATTAGTTCCATTCAGTAGCGAGGCTAGGGAAGGACCAGCGGTGGTCCCCCCTTCCCCACGTAAATACCTCTGGCTCCCCGGCCAGTAAAATGTAAGAAGTAATTGTAAAAAGAAAAATTACATGTTTATAGTCCTGGCAACATTTTTTTGTTTTTAATTTTTTTCACGATTTTGATTTTGTTTTAAATTATTTTGTTTCTCCCTAAAACTTTCCTGTGGCCACCCTGAAGCAAAAGAGCTGGCGTCGCCACTGGTTCCATTTTTAAAATAATCTTTTAAAATCCAGAATAAAGGTTCAAATTACCATAGCCGGTGCAACAAATTTATCCCAACCTCTTCAAATCATGTACAAACAACGCAATTCTGTTAATTGTAATAGATTTAATATATTATGTCTTAATATTTGTGTAGCCAAGTACAAAAGATGAAAACTCTACACAATACAAAAATAAAGAACAAATTATGCATTCGCAACCAGCCTAATTTTAGATCAAACCATATTTATTAGTAACTAGTATACTTTTGTTGTCTCTTTTTTCAAATAAGTCGATATAGTCGATATTTGTCAAAAATTTTTGAAAGAGCTTTAAGTGTACATTTACAACCAACTTGGAAATTTCAAATTGACATTTAAACAATTGGTTAAATTTCACTTATCAAATTTGAATTTAAATTGACCTTTAAACAATTGGTTAAACTTTACTTATCAAATTTGGATTCGACTAGTGAAGTTTAACCAATTGTATAAATGTCAATTTGAAATTTCAGAATTGGTTGTAAATATAGCATTATGCGCCGGTGCTGTTAGGTATGACTTAACAGTTTGTACCAACTCAAGTAGGTATACAGTGTGTCTACGTAAGTTAGGGTGACTATTGGGATTTTGAAAACCGTAAGAAAAACAAATAAGCATAAAAGTTAACTGGAAGCTTATTTCTTAGACTTTTTAAAATCTCAAACCAATTATTAAGTTCTTCGAGATTTCTGCTATACAGTGTGTCTACGTAAGTTGCCGTCATATGGCAAACTTTTTATAATTAATTTTATGAATTTTTTTTTATTCTTTTAGATAAGTTCTGCATGTTCCAAAATCTAAAATAACCAATAGATATCAAATTGTATTAGTCATTTACGAGGTTTGGCCAAAAATTTAATTTATGTTGTTTAAAAGAAAAGATATTTAGAATTTAAAACTACCTACAAATATGAAATTTTGTTTATTTATGATTTTATTTCCAAAACGGTGAAAATTTACGATTCTACCATTCTACATTATTGCAATACATTTTATGATAATAAATTTTATTAGAAAATTTAATATAAACTTTTTAAGTTTAAAGTTATTAAAACAAGAGAAATGTACAATGCACTAATGTTTAAACCGAAATTTCTTGATTTTTGCAGAAAAAAATAAAAAAAAATTGAAAATTAACAAAATTACATATTTGGAAAAAAATGTAAAATTCTTTTCTTTATATATTTTTTGATATTAACAAAAATGAAGGTACTATACTCTTAAGCAAAAATTACATTATTGGCCAAACCTCGTAGATGACTGACAAAATTGGATATCTCATGATTGTATTTTAGGTTTTGGACCATGCAGAACTTTTAATAGAGAATAACTTTTTTTCGTAAAATTTATATTAAAAAGTTTCCCTTTGACGCCAACTTACGTAGACACACTTTATATTTAAAAGCTACACTTTGTCTGTGAGGAATCCCCATCAACCTTGCTTTTATAAAATAATGAAACGATATACCCTTAATTCGTTAAAGCTTTTTAAGGAGAATTCGATGATGCATAATATTACACCAAAAATAAAAACCAAATTAAAATTTTTGATTTTTTGTACAGTTATCTTGCTAATACCACAACTTCAACCTAAATTAACCGACTTTTATCCCTTACGGTTTCCAAAATCCCAAGGATCACCCTCGAATTGAAGACACCCTGTACAGGGTTGCCATTTTAAACTTCTGCCAAATAATGCGCAGAACAAACATTGACACACTACTTTTAGGTTATATACCGCGTGAAAAGACAGATACACTGGCTCTTCTACTAGAAGTAAAAACACTGTACAACATGTAATTTGGTACAAAACTACATATTTTAAGTAAAATATTATCATTCGCGTAAACAGTGTTTCACGATTACGTCAAAAATGATTATGAATTTAAAAGCTTTACTCTTATTATCAAAAACGCTAAATTGTGTTTACTCTTAGATTTACTTATGGCAAATATTATTAAAATAAATTTAATATTTCGTGGTTCTTTTACATAAAATGTACTACATATTTTGGTTTATTTTTTGTGTTTCGTTAATTTTTTTATTATATGTTTATCTACAGTGGAAATTAAAACCTATTAGATCCAATAATAATAATAGAAGTTATATAGATTACGAACCTGTTGCTGTAGCTGGCGTTCTTATATGGGGTATGTATTACTGCCACAAATTAAAATGACTTTTGTTCTCAACCATTTAAGCAAAATTGCTTTTTTAAGGTTTTTTGTAAAAAGTATTAATTATTTAATTATTTTAAAAATTAACCAATTAATATATGTATTTAATTAGAGGGTGTTACAGAATGTTATTATAAAAATGTAAGTGCAGTTTAAAATGTTAAGGACCAAAAAGAATTTTAAAAACCGAAAAGAACAAAAAGAAACTCACCTTATTAAACTATTTTCTTTCAAACATTGTTAAACACACTTCTGAAAATATTTTTAAAAAACAAAAAAAGGTCCTTTCATACATCTACAAAAACTACCCATATACGGCGCGGCGCACATACAAAAGTCAGGGGAGTGCAAATTCCCTTGAAGTGCTAAGAGAACTTTATTTTTACCTTACGACATATACTTTTTCATCATTTTCTTATACTACCCACAAGCCTGGGGGCACGGGGCACCCCAGCAAATCTGGTATCAATAAATTTTAAAGAGAAAAAAATAACCTTCCCATTCAAAAACCTTTTTTCTCCACTACAATTTGTTTTTTTGCTGTTTAAAATTTTAATTGAGCAAAAAAATAAAATAAAATAAAAAGGTCCTTACTCATTTTCCTACTTTAACATAATATACTTTTTCTTTCTTTTTCTATGCTAAGGGCTGTGCTAAGGGGTCCACATAACCACACGCATTAAAAACGTAACAAGCCAAGTTAAACTTTCAAACCCTACCCTCTTATATATATATATATATATATATATATATATATATATATATATATATATATATATATATATATATATATATATATATATATATATATATATATATATATATATATATAAATTGCATTGTTTTCCAGATACAAGTTGTGAAACTTTTTTAATAATCTTAAATTTTCCTTATCCAATTTTAATCATATTTGACGTGTAAAGGCCTGGTTACACATAACCTCAACGAGCCCGCAGCCGTGCGTCTTCCTGGTAAAATGTAGGGAATACGGAGCAATTTAAAACTTGCAAATTTTAAATATCGTAATACAAAGTGAAGAAAATATGTTAGGAAAAATTATTCTTCTTCTTTTAATACAGCTTTAACGAATCCGCTGCTTATGGTTACTGAACAAAATATGGAAAGATTTAACATTTATAAGACCAATGTAAAATGTTCTATGAACTGTCCTGCAGCAACTCATTTAATTTTGAAATATGAATTTCGTAAACACATAAGTATAATCAGGGTCACGGACAAAAAATAAATGTCTTGAAAAAGATTGGGTAGCACAATTTAGAAAGCATATCCGGGAACCTAGTTTTCAAAAGCTCAAAGCAAAAGTTTTGTATTTAATAAAATTGCAGTAATATGAGTCTGTAATACTACCCTTAAAATTACAGCTAAACGCAAAATAAATAAACTTCTCAAATAAGATAACACAGTTTAACCTATACTACACTCAAATTTTAGATAAAAAGAAACAGAGATAATTAAAAAATCTGTTTTATTAAAACAAGGAGATATTTATATATATAACAATAGACTCAGCTTGACAAAAATGATTTTTATGTTTTTAAGGGCATGCAAAGTGCTTTTGAATTTTTCCGAATTATTCTGCCACACTTTCCTTTATCATTGTGAATCTGAGCTCGGTGTGGTTATATGTGGCCAAACCTTTATTCGTAGTTAAATAAGGCATATTTAAATCTAACTTGAGTATATTTATATATTCCAGTAGCGTCTCGAGCGGTATCTCCACGAATATGTCTGACAAAAAATGTACGCTACTGACTAATGCCAAAATGCACAAATTTTTATATTTGATTTGGTTTAGGAAAATTAAAATACAAGTTTTTAATGGTATTTAATTTAGTATTTGTGGTTGATGTTATATTAAATAAATCAAATAAAACAATATTTAAAAAATACATTGGAAAAAGTAAACGTATGCTTCATACAGAGTTGGGTCGAATACTGAAATTTGGTATTGGAATACGAATACGGTAAAAAAAAACTATTCGAATACCGAAATTTTCGAATACTCGGTATTCATGAATACCACGAATGGGTATTCATGAATACTGAAGAGCAAAAAAACCTCTTTTCTCTTGAAAAAGCAACTCATTCTTATTTTTCTACGTTTTTCCATAACCAAAATGCAGTGGTGTACCTTGTTCTTGCTTAAAAACTAATCATTTCAAGCATACAAGACGTCACCCAAAGTTTCCAAAAATAACTTTTCTTTTTTTAAACTATTGACTTCACTTTTAGAATGGAAATACATATACATACTATCTACGATTTACTAGATAGTCATGATTTAAACTGACTTAATAAAATTTATTATACACATCCCTTTTGTGTAAAATGGAGATAAATACATATTAGTCTAATCTAATACATGGAAAACATAGTTTGCAATGTCACTTTTTATATGTTGTACCAAGTTACTTGTTTTTTTAATAGCAAAACCCCAAAGAAGTTAAAATAATTAATTTAAATACCTATATTTTTGTTTGCACAAATAAATGTATATCTATTCAAAATTACTTACCTATTAGGACCATAGAAACAGCAGATCAAGATTTAAAAAATATATTGAATTACATTTTTTTCTTAATTTGTAAAACTAACTTCCTAAACTGTTAGTTTGCAAATGATGATTTGTATGACTTTTATCAAATTTTACCCCGTGCGTCGTCGGCAAAACCACCACGAAGATGTTTTAACCCGCTTAAGATGCATAAAAAGTAACGTAATATCACAGAAAAAATATCATATAGTTATTTTGTATGTGGTAATATTTATAAAATAAGCAAAACAGTATTTAAATTCAGAATTTGAATACCAGAATATAGGTATTCGAATACCAGAATATTCAAAAACTATATTCAGAATAAAGAATACCGAATACTGACCAAAATAGTATTCCGTCGAATACCGAATACCAAACACATAAATCTATTCGAATAGTATTCGAATACCGCATAAATGTATTCTGAGTAGTATTCAGAATACCGAGTATTCGAATCCTACCCAACTCTGACTTCATATCATAAAATGTGTCAAGCTATTTATATTTAATTTAGCTAACCTATCAAAGTTATAAAGATATATTAGTCGAACCTAAATTAGCATTTTTTATTAATAATTGTTATTTTTACAGCACAACAAGAACAAAATGTCTACAGCATAAGTGGGAGAGTTCCAAGCAATACGACACAATATCCTGATGCATACCTCTCAGTTGAACATATCTCAGTGACAAATGAGTTAAATAAACCACCAAAATACGATGATGGTAAGTAACCTAGTTATTTCTTAGTTTCATTTAGTAAGTAGTAGTGGTAGAAGATGTAATATAAGACTTTAAATTTTCGTGTTAAAAAAAAATTATTATACATACAAAATAGTTGCCATATTTAACGAAAAAGACACTTATACAACGTGTTCAAGATAAAAAGGGCCGGTATGGGCATCTTAAAAATGGTAGGATATACGAAGACGATAAAATGGGAAAAAGTTAAGGTATTATGTGCCTAATACCATTTTTTTAAATATTTTAGATTTTGGGTATTTTTGAAGATATCCGAAAAAAAACAAAAACCAGAAATTTGTTTAATTTTTTTCCTGGTCTTATGTAAAATCGGATTTTAAAATAGATTGCACTCTTTCAGTGCTACTTTTTATGCTCTATTTAAGGGTGATATTTTATTTGAGATTTGACGTTTTGTTTTGTGGGACCATCATTAACTTTTTTTAAATACGGTCCTACTATTCTAATATTAAAAGTAACTAGCCAATTTAAATACAAATTAAATGGTGTATTACACATTGGGACTTAATCGTAATACGGACCTGTATTTTTACAAATTTTGAAAAAATAATGAACTTTGCATTTTAAGTTAATAAATTACTTTAATAAACCAAGCAAAACTTACCAAAACCCTTTAATATTATTCCTTACATTTTTTAAATAGGATCGTGATATTTAAATATTGAAATTTCAAAGATAATTTTATTTCAAATTTACATTATGGTGTGATCTACATTTCAAACCAATACATTAGTAAAAACACTTTAAAATATACAAATAATAAATTATCAAAATATTTAATAATACAATAACAATTTTTTTACAGAACATGTTTTTAGCTTTTTTTTAGTCTAGTAAATCTTACAACAAGCAAAACATATTTAATAATTTTTGATTGTAACAATGATTAAAAAAACCTTGAAAACAAATAAATACGTTGATGAGAGATAATTTGTTTTTCATAACATTGACGGTCTGATCATAAAATTCCTAATCTGTGCAAATGCACAAGTTAGAAAGCTTTTGCATGATTATGTGCACATTAATTATCCATGCTGTCAATGGTAAGAAAAACAAAATATCTACCACTAACTTACAAATAAAAATTATTAAAGATGTTTTACTTGTTGTTGAATCTATCTGCCTAGAAAAAGCTAAACAAATTCAGTATAAAAATTTGATTGTATAAATAAAGTATTTGATTATTTATTGTTTGTGCATTTTTAAGTTATTATTTTTAACTTAACTAATGTATTTTTTAAATTTAGGACTTACTATTTTTACCAAATTCTGAAAAATACAGGTCTGTATTACGGTTAAATTATGATGTAAATTCGTAATGAAATTGGCATACAAAATTCTTTACCAAAATATCAGAACCGTAATTTAAACAAATGTAAGTAAATAATGTTAGGGAGGTTTGTTAAATTATTTATTAACTTAAAACTCAGAGTTAATTATGTTTAATAAATTTTTCAAAACTCAGGTCTCTATTTAAATTAGATCCTAATGTTTGATACATTATTAAATTTGTAATAAAATCGGCTTTTAAAATATCAGTACCCTCCTTAAAAATAAAATTGATGATGGTCCTACGAAATTTTAGGTATTTTTACTTCTAAAAACATTTTGGTTTTATGGTCGATACCGTTCGGTTACACGAACAGTTCGAAAGTTAAAATAAAACCTAAAATCGACATAAATAAAGCTAGACACAATCCTTATAAAGGGAGTCCCTATCCCGCCATGCATCTGCGCAGCACAATCAGATGTCAAAATAAGGCCAGTATCATTAGTGCCTGTTTCTCTATTATTAAAATAAGGCACCAACTTTACTTTAAAACTAAAATATTTTAGTCAATATTGATATCCAAAGATAAAACCAGGGCCGGATTATCCATAAGGCAGAGTAGGCGACTGCCTATTGGCCCTGCATTAGATAGGAGCCCCGCGCACCAAGAAAAAAGTAAACTTTTGAAATGTTTCGTGAAGTCCAAGTAAAATTTAAATAGCTTTAGCGTTTATAAAAATAGTAAACACTTGAAGACCTTTTCTTATCCTTAATGTTGTCAATAAGGGAAATACCTTTTTTGCCTTTATTGTTATCAAAAATGATTTTTTTATAGTATTAAGAAGGGGACGACCTTCTTTTTTGCCATTTAATTTTATCAAAAAGAAGCCCTGACAATTGCGTTGCCTAGGAGCCTCGACACGCCTAATCCGGCCCATAAATAATATAAGGGCTTATTGTTAGAACACGATAAGCCACAAACATAAAATACCGAGTTAAAAAATTTAATTTAAAAAAGAAAGTATAAAATCAACTTTATTAAAAATAAACTTAAATAAGCTTTTATTGGACAATACTTAAAACTGTTTTATTGTGGCTTATTCTGCCGTCCAACAAAAAACACTGTATGTGTTTAGCGTTGGTATATAGGAGAAAGTGGCCAAGTCCAAATTTTTTAAATATATTTTTTAAATTAAATTACTTATAATGTAAAATAGTTTTACAGGAAAAATTGATCAACTCTATTTTCTTTAAAATTTAAATTAAAGTAATAAAATAAAATAAATTTAGGTAAATAAACAAAATTTTATTTGGAGTATTATATTATTATAACCGATATAATAAAACTTTGATAGCTTTGGCTGAGGCACTTCATTAACAATAACAATAGTTTTTAAAACTTACGTTAAAACCAACTTCTATGAAATTATTGACTTTCTAATTAACCACAAAATTTCAAGTGCTAATATCTTAAAATTATCAAAACTGGACTTGGTCAATTTCTTCTGTATACCTACCAACGATATTATAAGCCTATTCACATACGGTGTTTTTCGTTGGACGGCAGTATTGTATTTTAATTGTATTATAGTAACTGATGGGTTGACAGTTCTAACATTAATCAAATTTCTGAATAAAATAAAAATAATACTCATTAATAATAAAATTTAAAAGACTTACAAGATTATAAAGAGAAAAATCCTACACTAGCGCCTTTACACACTAAGCCGGTTTGGACGGACAGAGAGATAAAAAATTATACGAAGCCTTTGAGTTTGCTGACTTTCCACGTTATCTGTGTATGAAAGGTTTCATTTGACTCCATACACTTTGATAGCGTTGGTCCATCGCCCGTATTTCCGTCTTTCGCTAATATAAAAATATTTATTTTTATTTAAACGGAGCATTTTGATATTTAAAAACTTAAATTAAACTGAGTATTCCTTATGCCAAAACTGACGTTGCAAGGTATAAAGGGTAGATAATAACTACACGACAATAAATACAAAAAGAGGATTCGGAACTTGGAGGGGAGGAGATAATAAAAATCAATTTTTTTTTGCAAATTTTAAAATTTTATTTTTTTTAAAGCAAAATGATTCTCTTAAGGTCACTAGCATCTGGTATAAATTTGGTGTTTTTATATAAAAGATGGTATTTAAAATGATGGTATTGTTAAATTGTGCCGTAGTTAATTAATTTGTAATGCAGCAAATTTCATAGAGGTTACAAACATTGTTCTAGGCTTTTAAAGACCTAAACAAAGGGCTCGAAATGTCAGGCTGACACACTTTTTTCAAATTTTTCGTTAAAACTGATTTTCTTGCCAAAAAAAATGAGCTCTACTCATAATCATCTCGAAACATTTTTGTTTATGAAGTCAAGCAGCAAGGTGACGTCTTATTGACGTCTCTTTTTAGTAATTTGGTCAGCAAAGACGTCATAAGATGACGACAAAATGACGTTAATTTGACCTCCCTAAGTCACAGACAAAAGACGTCCCGTTAATGACGTCTTTAAGATTACGAAAAATTGACGCATATACTTTTTTAAGCTAAAATGATACGATATTTTATTTGAAATTTGAAACGGGAAAAAACTCCTTACTGCTTGCAATTTCTTTTCACTGCAAGGTCGCATCTCTCGGGACACTGTCCAACCTGGAGATGCAGATTTTTACACTAGCCAAAGATATATCTTTCATAGCTAATTAAAATCACGAACCGCCGACTGGTCTCGAACTATTTTGGTCTCATCGGTACGGTGTAGGCGATAAAAAGCGAAGATGTTGAATAAACGTAGTAGTTTATTGTCCATTACACCATCTACCGGTAGAGTTTTTTCCTATTTTAATTTTGTAAAATTATGAGTCTAATTTTTCTGTCATATGATATTTCGGTTGGATTTTGACACGAATTATATATTGTCACAAAATTTTTCTGGCGGGTTTTCTAAACATGACGACATCAGATTTTTATGAGCTAGTTTGACAAAAAAATGACGTCGAAAAGACGTCACTTCAACGACGTCAAAAACACGTCATTAAAATTACGTTAAAATGACGTCATAATTTTGGTCTGATGACGTCCTATGACCAAAAATTACCAAAAATTACTTAAAAATGACGTCATAATGACGTCAGTTTGCTGCTTGGAATACTTAAGTAATTTTTTAAATACACTCTTTTAAATAACAGTAGTATGTAATAATAGTAATAATACACTGTTTTATTTCTTTTAGCTCCTCCATCATACGAAGAAGCCATCAAATTGGCCATGGCACAGAGCAACTCGCTACAAACACTGCAAGTTGAACAGGCGCGAACGCATCAGGATCAATCAAGTACGTCTGGCTCAACTGGTGTGGCAGTACCAGTACACGTAACATCAAGCCGAACGAATGACTAAACTAAGATAAGTAGATTTATTTTTATACAAGTAATCCTGGAGATATTACCATGGGTACAAAGGGCATATTTTACTGTATATACCTATTGTTTAAATTATGTTACTAAGAACCGTTTCTATTGTCAAAAAATTTGGACCTCTAAATTATTTTTTGCACTAAAAATAGAATTAATATGGTAGATGCTTTTTTTTGTTGTTTTAAATAAGAAGTAGCTCCATAACCCATTTTAACCAAACTAATGAGGGGGTCAGAAACAGAGTGGTGTACATTAGAAAAAAAGTTAGAGATATTTGTGGCTAAATTTTGAATAAATTTGTTACATATTGTTAAATTTAAGCAAATTTTACATAGCAAGTAAGATCCATTCGTTCACTATAAAACTATGACTTACGACGCTCTGGCACGAAATAAAAACGTCTTTAAACAATATAAAAATACACAAAGACCAATTTTTAAAACAAGGTGACTTACACTACTTTAGTTCTGAAGCCCTTATATGTTGCCTAAAGCTGACTTTACACGTGTCAACTGGCTTAAGCAAGTTGCTAACTCATGTAACTTAATTTAGGTGCATGCAACATGTAAACCACTAAATTTAGTACTTGCCCAAGTAGATCATCATATAAATACAAATATTTTTAGTTACTTACTTTAGTAACTTGCTAGGTAGTATCAGAATTTTATGTTAAAAAAATATACAGTGAGAACATTAAAAGTCCTCTCTCTCCCTTTATCTTTTAAATGGGACAAGATATCGAGATCAAGTAAAATTTTGGGAAAAATGGTGTCACTAAAACTACTTTTTGGCACAAAAGAATATTCCGGTTATATGGCCTATTGTCAAAGGAACACTAGCAACTTTTTTCCAAATGGAAAGAGGGGTCATGCAGAACCTCGTTTAAAAGGCCCGTTGATTCTGAACTTAACGCCGCTTTGTTTTTTTAATTGGCCCAGCCGTTCCAGACTTACAAGCCAATGCCATTAAAACCGCATCGTTTTTACACTGTTAAAGTAAAATTTTAAACGGTTCTAAGTTTGGAACGGCTGGACCGATTTCAATAACGAGGTAACGTAAGTAGAGAATTAAAGGACATTTAAAACGAGGGGCTACATGACCGCCCTTACCATTTGTAAAAAAAGTTGCTAGTGCCGC
This sequence comes from Listronotus bonariensis, assembly GCA_014170235.1. Lineage (NCBI taxonomy): Eukaryota > Metazoa > Arthropoda > Insecta > Coleoptera > Curculionidae > Listronotus > Listronotus bonariensis. The sequence continues at coordinate 134,397 of JACEGR010001827.1, read as the reverse complement.
CTTGGTACTAGGTGACGTGACAGAAATTATTTTTATGCTAGAAAGTAGTTTAAGTGACACTTTTTACCAATTGTAGTTGATCTCGATATCTTCTTCCATTCAAAAGATAAAGGGGGGAAGAACTTTTTCCTCACTGTATAGCTTAATTATCCATATATTTATATTTTTTTACACATTTTCCTACTCTGCCAGCTTTTAATACTTACAGTGAGGACTCGGTTTAAAACCACTATTTTTTTTTATTAAGTAGATGTACCTAAGTTAGGAATTATTCATAAATACATTTGAGGATGTAAGAAAATTGCATGAATTACATATATTTCTAGCCACAACAGCATCTAAAATATTTTCTTATCCGCCTGTAGATCTCAAATCAAACATTGCTTGAAATAGTGTTTCCATCTCTGAGTTTTCTTACCACAATAGGCATTTCTAATTTTATACAAAGATAAGCTGCCTGCTATCCCAAAAAAGATCTGTTTCATGCTCATCGGTAAAGGAGTGAATAAATTGTCTTCTCTCAGAAGGTTTTTCCACGGTTTTTTCCATTGCAATTATCTCGTTAATATAATTTGTTTTCTTTTGCCTACCAGGCAAAAACCAGGTAGCATGAGCACTTTATCACCCCAGAATATAGAGTCAGTACCTTTACCCTCTACAAAATGGCCGTACTTATTATATTAATTTTATATCAGATTTAGGTGGCCACATTTCACAAGTAATGAAATAAGTTATACATAATGTGGTATTTTCATAAAGATCTTTTTAATAGTTATATAATATACAAGATACGTCATTAAAAAATATATACTTTTTGTCCTACCCTGTATATTATTACCCATATCAGCATTAAAAAAATATTAAAAAGAGCTTTTAAAAATACCACATTAAGTATATCTAACTTTATTAGTTTCGAAAATATAACCATCCTAATCGAGTATTCAGGAAATTATCAAAATATCACCATTTTGTAGTAGGAAAGGTATTGACTTTTTGTTCTGGGGTTGTAAAGTACTCGTTAGGAGCTTTAAAATGATGTGTCACAAGACCCTCCCTTTAATTTAATTTTTGTTTTTAAAATGGCGCCCAACTGTAAGTTTGACATTTATCTGTCATTCCTTGTCTTAAATTTGGTCTATGTTGTCTTATAAATGTCTTCAAATTTTCATGAAAAAAAACAAACAATTTAAATGTTAAGAGGGGATGCTTGATTTAGACAAGCACTGTATAAGTCTCGTATTAATTTTCTCTTTACTCAACTTAAGATACTTATGAAACAATGATACCCGGCTAATACCGTATGACACCCCATTCCAAATTTTTTATATTTATTTTGGATAATTATATGTTTTATTTTTAAATAAAAAATTAAACACAATTTTTTTATTCCGAACCTATAAACACTTTAGATTATATATCAAATATTTTATTGTAATTGTTAACACCGGTTAATTTTTAATAAAATTTTAGCAAAATAATCCAAGAATCAAAGACTTTTAAACATTTCCTTATAAATACTTTGCCTGAAACACAGTAATCTGTTTCCCGATGTTTCCTTTTTTAAGGTAAAAAGTTTTTCTTTATATTAAATATTTTATAATAGCTAACTAGCTAATAGCAAACCGATTTTAAGATTAGGTATATAACGATTAGGTAAAATCGCGAAAATCATTTTCTCGAACTTACTACAAAATATGTTTCTTCCGTACCTTTAATTTTAGTGTTTAATCTATTTTTGTATTCTATACTCTAGCTTAGTTACCTTATTCCAAAGTATTACTTATACTATTATACAAGATTTAGGTTAAACTAAGTAAAATAATTGTGATAAGGCCTTACAAGTTGTAAAAACTGTTTATGGAGTATAATAAAGTATGTAGTATTATTTTATTTAATAATTTTGACTATTTTTTAAGCTGTGAAGTTTTATATAGTTTTTAGTAATAGAATAATTTGTATATTGTGTATATTTGTATATATTTATTATAGAAGTATGTCATTGTATATAGAATATAAAAATGAAACAAAAATCTCATCTTATGTACTTTGTTTTAATAAACTAATAAAAAATATATATATATTTCCTTAAAAATTATTTTTGGTTACTCCCGGTATACATCAAAAGAAAACATTATTATTTGTTTAATTTTTATTGTATATTTTCAAACCAAAAGTTTAAATTTCCTTTATCTACGTAATATATACGTAAAATTTAACACAAACCGTAGACGTCCGGTAACAGTATTCCATATTTTATTTCGTTACTACTTCTACCTTATTTCTTTTAACGTTTATTTTTAAACCATCACAACCTAGCTTTAAACTATACGGGACGGTCGCCGAGCGGACCATAGAAAATCCCATGTAAATTTAAAGAGGGTTTATTAATGGCTCCCCTGTACATTTTACAAAAAATGTAAAATAACTTTTGAAGAGACCAATTTGACAAACCCTCGTGTTAAGTTAAAAAATTATTCAATTAAATGTAACTGCAAAATTACCAATTTTTCGATTCAGGTAAAACCAAACAGACAAACCAGCAAACAATTTATTATATTGCTTTGTCAAATCTACGTACAGCCAAATGCAATGTTTTTTTGTTTTATTAATCTTACAACCATTACGTTTAGAGTAAAAGACAGATAAACATTTTTTTTTAACAAACCCTTTGTTTAATATTTAAAACTAAGTTTAACTAATAACTTAGGTACTTATTACTTTCAATCATTAAAAATAGTAATTTATGTAACAAGTGCATAAAGTAATACTTTTTTACGAATTGAAAGTTTGACAGCACGAGCAGTCAGGCGAGTGCGGTAATCCCATGAGTAAAAAAAGTCACTTTATGCATACTATATTTTTTACACGACCGTATAAAAGTTTTCCAAAATATCATTTTATACACTTTTAAACTTAATAATTTTAATTTTTGCAGCACAGGCATTATACTGTAACAAAAAATCATAGCATTCTTATTTTTTAAGAGACAATTATTCTTTTCATAACTATGCATTTATTATTTAATTTTAGAAAATTGTATGTACTTACTTTTGTAGAAATAATACTAAAGCAGTATAAATTCCTTTTCAATTTCTTAGTCATCCAAATTTGTTATTACTATTAATTTTCAATAATTTATATTAAATTTATTTGCAAACTGTCAAATTTTAAAATTTAAAACTAGTGACACATAAACTAAAAGAAATAATGACGAAATCAAAGGTTATTTACTTGACCGTTTGCTTTAGTTGATGTCGCGTTTACTGTTACATTGCATAAATTAAAGGTTAAGTTTATTGTAGTAGGCATTAAAACAAAACACCAATTTAAAGTGTGAAAAAAAGCCTAACAAAAATTTTAATTTTATTTTTCTAGTAAGCCATCAATTTTAACTATTAAACATTATTGTCAGTAAATTCGAATTTAAAGCCATTGCAATAAATAATTGTAAATGTTTAACCCAAAAGATCGAAAGTAGATCCGAAAAAGAGAGAACTCCTAGGATTTTACTAGGTGTGGAAAAATAAAATAAATGTTTTTAAAAAACTGACACTTATTTAAGTAACCTCATAGAAAAAGTTATTTGGTAAAAGATCAGGTAACCTGCTTGGCCAAAGTATCCGTGACCCTGGACTAATAAATATTGATAATAAAAGCATTTTCCTGGTACTCCCTAACCATACGGGCATTATGGGCGGGACAACCATCTATTTGATACCAGATCATTTGATCTTTCCTAATAACCCGTTTCAAGACGGGTCCAAGGGTCAAAAATATTTACCATATTTACAGAAATTTACGATTTTGGGTTTGCGTCCCGACTAGAAACAAAAGCACTTTTGAAATTAAGGCATTACATTTCAGACAAAATATTGGGCATAAAACCTAAATAAAACAAAGAGTAGTTGCCAGCTAACGTTCCGTCTTATTTTATATAAAGTGACAAAACGTAAGTTCTTGAATATTTTCACTTAAACTGCTGGCATAACAAATCCGACTTTGCACCTTTTTGCTTGGACAAAATTTTTACGAACTAGCTGGATGACAACCACCCAAAATCTTGCAGATTTCAATTTTTTAATGCATTTTTTTTTAATAAATTATAAAGATTATTTAAACACGATATTAACCGCTACCAGCAAGATCAAACCTAACCATAACTCTGTCAGTGGTCCTTAAGTACTAGTCTTTCAAAATTATGCCGAAAATGTTACTCACCCATTGTGATACTGACAATTATCGTCGATTACAACGATAATTGCATAAAGGAAATCAAAAATTTTACTGTCATGTTTTTAATTGTTAAATTTGACAACCACATATCACTAACAACAGCTTTGTTTATTTACATGCACAGTTAGGCATTTCAGCGACAGCCAAGCAGCCATCAGGGCACTCAGTTCATGCAAAATCAGCTCCAAGCTGGTGCGGGACTGCGTAATTTCAACTCTGGAAGAGGTGGTGCGTCCAACAAGTTAACCATTGCCTGGGGTACCAGGACACGAAGGCCACGAAGGCAATGAAGAAGCCGATAAATTGGCAAAAGGAGGGGCTGGCAGGATAATGGTAGGTCCTGAGCCCTACTGTGGTATTCCATCATGCCAGGTAAGGCCATCCATTAGATCATCATGGATTAAGAGGGAATCACAAGACTGGTGGAGGAGAACACCAGGACAGTGTCAGGCGAAAAAGTTCATCAAGGCTTACCGCCAGAATTTACAAAAGACCTTTTGAATGATAACCGGAAGGCAGTAAGAATAATAGTGGGTCAACTGACAGGTCATTGCAGACTGAATAAAACACCCCTGAAAACCCAGGCCTGACAGAAGAAAACCTATGTGGTTCTGCCAGGAGGAAGAAACTGCAGAACACGCGGTGCTACTGGTGAAGCCCTTTGTCGTCTGCGGTTTGCAAGGCCGGGTGAAGAAAATCTAAAGCTTGCAAGATATACCAAGGGGCCAAAGCCTAAGCTTGTGGAGTCTGATTAAACAGACCGGCTTGGATAGCGTGCTCTTACCTATGGACGAAGACAATAAACTCCTGAGCAGGTTGGGTAGTGTTAGAGGATATGCAATCACCTCCTAATTCAATCTAATCTAATCTAGGCATTTATACTCTTGTACACATTTTTGAATAAAAATGTTTCGTTTTGGCACTGAATCTGTAGAGTCAATAAATTGTTTAGAAAATTATTATCCATGTCTGTTGATTTTCGAAATTTACTAACAACATTAATTTAAAAAAGTATGTCAAACTAAACAAGAAATGAAACTAAAGCTGAAATCATTTAATTGTTTGGCTAAACTAGTAGCTTCATGAAAGACTTAAACATCAGTTTTTTGAATTTTAATGGTCAAAAACATTCCAGTTCGCTTTATGTATAGTAATATGTTTTCTTTACCATTATCAACATCATGATTTGATACATTTATTAAATTAATTTATATATATTTTTTTAAAGAATAGAATATCAAACTGGACCAACAGTTTATTTATATTATTTTTAGGTTACCTAATCATAAGAAATAGGGGTAAATTTGTAAGCAATTAGTGTATTTTCAGTAACATTTGATTATTTTACCGAGATTTAAGCTTAGTAAATTACATTCTGTGATGGATAGAGAATCGAATGGCGTTTAAAACAAGGTTTTTATATAAAAACAAATTGCATATGCCCCCTTGGCACTAGGCCACGTGACCGAAATTATTTTTATGTAAAAGAGTAGTTTAAGTTATACCCTTTTACCCAAGTTTTTCCAGATCTCAATAACTTGTCGCATTCAAAAGATACTCTTTCAATATCCCGCTGTATGTGTCTTTATTCTAGTTTTTGTAAATTGTTATAAGTGTGTAAGTTTTGTTATAACCTATATTAGTTAGTAAGTTTTTTGGCGTTTACTAAAATACGGATGATGGTACTTTCCACATTTATATCTGACTATGTCAATAAAATATAAACTATTTTATTATTATTTTTTTGTAGAGTTGGTAAAATTTTAAAAACTTCTGATTATTATTTAAACTTTATTTACCCATAATTTTATGCAGAACCACAAATAGAATTAAAATAAAAGCATTTCACTGAAAAAAGTATCTTTCGCTGCATATTAAGTTACCCAGGTAATAAATTGTTTTTTATTTTTAACATTACCATGTTAATTAGCCTAAAAATACAATTTTCTGCCAATTTAACCAAAGTCGTATTGCTTTTGTTTGTAATCAAATAATTATTTATAAGCCCTTTTAAGTAATGACATATATCAACCTGAAAATACCACCACGTAGTTTTCAATATAATAAATAATAGTTTAAAAAACCAAAAAAACACGCTTTATATATGCAACCGAACTAGAAATTAGAAAATAATTTTTCATTACATAAGGAGTTTGTCACTTCAGTGTAAAAAGCGTGGGGTGCATTTTACTATTTTTTCATAACTTTTCCCTCATAGATATTTGCAAATAGAATAATTATAACATTTAATATATTAAGCACCCCACGCTTTCATTCTGAAGTGACAAACTCTGTAATGAAAATTATTTTCTAATTTTTAGTTCGGTTGCATATAAAAGCGTGTTTAGTTTTGACTACTATTTGTTTTTCATTTTTAGTTCGATATATCAATTAGTTTTTAAAATAAATGCGTCCGAGTTATTTTTTTTTGAACTATTATTTATTTTTCATTTTTTAGTTCGATATATAATTAGTTTTTTAAAAATAAATGCTCCAGTTTATTCACTAAAAATTCCTTCGCCATTTTGTCAAGAGACACAGAGGATCTGTAAAGGAATTTATTTATCTGGCGGTCCTAATCAGGATAACGGGATACTGTTTTTAAATTATTGCATTGTCATCGGTCCTTGATACGTGTGCAAAGTTTCAAAGAAATTGAATCGCTGTAAGTTGGTAAAAATTAGGCTCAAAGATTCCGTTACATAGATAGATAGATAGATAGATAGTTACAACCCAAGCTAATAAAAGCGTGTTAAAATAGGTATTTTTATCACTTTTTTACCAATAGATTTTTAAACCTTTGGATATTTACATATGCAAATAAATGTTAAGAAAATATTTCTAAACAGTACAGATACAGCCTACAGACAAATAAAATTTAGGATTAAAAAGAAGAAACTCTGTTTTCTGGCGAAAAATATATGTTATACTTTTGAGCCAATAAAATATTTTTTTATTTTTTGTTAATTATTAAATAACATTTAACTTAGAAAAGAGAGAAATGCATATAAAATTAAAAGTACAGCTACATAACTACAATAGCTAATTTTAAACAATTAAATACAGCACACAAACAATATTTGTAATTCAGGATGCCATTGTTTAAATCTAATACTAAAAAATCAAAAACAGTCATTTCAAAGTTTATTTTATAAAACAAATTGTTATTGCAAGCCATATTGCCTAAAAAGAGTTTTCACCCTTAGGCCGTGTTTCCACAGGCCACTTTGAATATGATATGGGCCACAAAAAGTGGTTCGATAGTACATTGACAAAAGTTTAATTGTGTATCAAAACCTTGCGTGTAAAGAGAGTAAAATTTTAGTATTTTTTGGAAACGGAACTACAAGCTGGCAATACACCAACCACTTTGGCAAGAAGTTTATATCAACTTCAAAAAGTGGCCCGTGAAGCACGGCCTTAAACTCCAATGATGCATTTTTACCCATCAAATAGTGTTAGACAAAATATATATATATATATATATATATATATATATATATATATATATATATATATATATATATATATATATATATATATATATATATATATATATATATATATATATATATATATATATATATATTTGTACCTAAATTTATTACCTAACTTTATTGTTTTTAGAACTACTATAAATCGTATATCGTATCAGCTATTTTTCACAGTATATCGACCAGTAATGCAATAATAAAACAAGCACTATTAGTAACCCAATCCATGCATTCGCGTTAGACTGTCTCCTTTCCACGCATTGCCTGTGTACCCGTTTGACTGGCTGATTCTGTATACGAGTCCAAATAGAAGTTAATTTTCGGATAGAAAAAATTTTGATTTGCAACCTGAATAAATTGTGCTTGGTTTTATAAAACCAGTGCAGTGCATATTATAAGGTAAGCAAGTAAATAATAAATGTTGGGCGAAATCCGTTATACTTTGCCTAACGCCATCGTGTGAACTGTAAGCTTACTTGCATTGGCCGTAATTGAGCCGACACGAATTAAAGAGAATTCGTGTGTGGCTTTTCAAAAGCGAAGTCCTAAAAATTACGTCCGTTGGCCTTGTGGTTTACCAAATGTTCCTACACATATTTCGGCCTCAGTATAGTTAATGGTGTAATGCCAGCGCCACACATTAAACAATGTCTCCCCGTGGCGCACTGAACAGAGCTTTGATCTTCTGAGCCAAAAGTCGCCGGTCTCGACTCCCGGCGGGGAGACATATTTAGGTAGTAGGTATTTAAAAATACCGACCCTGGTGATACTACCGCGTTGTCTAAAAGGTGCTGTGAAATGCATAACTGCATGTTTCAGTGCTTGGACGTTGACGGAACAGGGGAAATGATAGGTTAAACATTTAATAACCCGACACCCACGGTACTCTGATATTTAGGCATAGGCCTTCGTGGGATGTCAGAAAGATAAAAAACTACAAAGTTAGTGTCTACACGGTGGCTTTATCCAAAGTTTGTCGGACTCGGTCCAACGTGTGGGTTTTCCATGGAGCACACACATCCGAATCACGGAAAACGCAAATACTGATCTATGTCCTCTTAAAGATTAACAGTTTGTTCTATATATGCTCTTAGAACTTTATTAGTTTTATAAATGTGGCCATACAAATTAGATATTTAGATAATTTTTATTGTACCGTCATTTTGTAGTAGGTAAACATGTTGACTTTATATTCTAGGGTCATAAAGTACCCGTCAGGAGCTTTAAAATCATGCGCCACGTGATTCCTTTTTCTATTTAATTTTTTTCCGAAGATGTCATCCTGCAGCCATCCTAAAATGTTTATCAGTCAATTTCACCCTAAAATATAATATTTACGCATTAATTTAATTTCCTTAGGTTTTAATTTTTAAGAAATGCACTGTATGTTTAAGTGGTCAAACTTAAAAATTTTTTTTTTATGTTTTGGAGGTTAACTTAAGTCAACACAACTAACTTCAGTAGTCGTACTACTTGCTTAATACAAAGTGACTTTAATTCTTTTTTTTTTAATACTAATAAAATAATTATTTTATAAAATTCAAAGTAATTTAAATTAAAAAAATACCCAAACATGGCCAAATTAAATCGGTTCTAATATAAAAGTTTTTTTTATATTCTTCATAAAATATTAAACAATAATTTTTTGTTTTTGTACGACACTCTATTATACAGGGTTTTACAAATTCGAGGGGAATAGTAATCTCGAAAACGGTACGAGATACAGGGGGATTAAATTGAGGCATTTTATGCTTTACAATATCCCGTTTTAAAAATTTTAATTCTTGCAGCCGGAATTATCCAGAATAAAGAAATTTTCCGATAGAATAAAAATAAAAATTGCATACTTACCTTTAAATGAAAATTGGTAATTCGTATCTAATTTTTAATGGCAAAATAGTAAAAAAAATAAAGTTGATGACTAGGAAGAAGGTGACTAAAACACGAAAGATCGGATCTTAAATAAATTGACTTAATTTTATAGAACAGAAAAAGTGGCAATAATAATGTGTGGTTTGTTTTAAAATATCCCTTTTAAGAAAAGTGAAAAAAAAACTGTTACGCAAAATTTCGGATTTTTTCCGATTAATTTCGGAACGGCTGTAAAAATTTAAACTTTTAAAACGGAATAATGTTATGCATAAAATTGCGCAACCTTGACCCCAATTTACTTACCCCTGTATCTCTTACCGTTTTCGAGATCCCAATAGTGCTCCCCAAATTTGTAACACCCTGTATAATTACTATACAGGGTGTAATTTAATTGATAACTAAAAATACAGGATATGACTCCTTGGCTTATTTTAAGAAAATAAGTTCATATGAACATATGTCCTAAACGTCTTAACTTTTGAGATACAGGGTGTAAAAATTTCAAAAACCAAAAATTTCAAAAACACTTATTTTAGTAAAAACTGTTAGACTGGATACAAGCCTTATTTAAATAGGTATTTATTATTTTTGTTACATAATTGCTAATTAAAAATTATAAAACCCTAATTTTAAAAGAAAAAGATCCCGCAATGCTTTTTTATGGTCTAAAAATATGCAATTAAGTAAATTTAGTATTTTTTTTTCTTAAAGTAAAGAAGATGCGAAAAAAATTAAAAGACATGAAAGTAGTATTTTTATTTGCTTAACCTAAAGAAAGCACAAAAAATTTACACACGTTTACACAGTCAGTGGAGTACCGTTTTTTTGTTCAAAATATTTCTTCAGTTGCCTCTAGAGACGCCACTGGACTTACTCAATGTTATTAAGTTAGTGATAAATTACCACCTTAATGTCATTAATAATATTGCTAAATTAAAACAAAATTGGGTAAAGAATAGTTGGGAATTAAAAAATAAATAAATTTTAACACCCTGTAACTTAAAATTTAAGAGGTTTAGGACATAAGTTTATATGAGCTTTTCTTCCTAAAATAAGCTAAGGAATTATACCCTGTATAGTAAGCTAATCTTTTAATAATCCATTTTATAGTTATTTACACCTTACCCTTTTCAATATTTTTTTGGACGCCAAACATTTGTTTGCTATACGTAAACAACAAAATTATAAAAATTAATATAAAATATTTTTTGTTTTTTGTTTTTAAGATTTTAAGCAATCACGTAGATCTATTTATCTTAATGAAATTTTATATAGACAAAAGATTAAGTAACAAACATATCATAATTTAAACAAAAGACCAATGTATGAGGAGATATTTATCACAACGCAAAAGGTACATTTATTGCGCCATTTTAAAAGTGATTGTTCAACTGTTGAGGTGTATAATTAAAAATTGATTTTTTCTGTAAAGTATGGGTTAAATACTAATTAGTTGTCGGAAACACTAACAAAGTTGCAGTGTTTAAAAATTCGACCAAAAATGTAAATTAGTTAATGTAAGTACTAAGAAGGTTTGCATATTTTAGATTAACGTTACATATTTTAGACTAGAAATGCATAAATTAAACTATTTTTAAGAAAAAAATATGTTTGTTTTAAATTCTATTGTTTATTTAAACATAAAACATTGTAATGCAATATTTGATATGATTAAAATAAAATAATTATTAAAAAAAGATAATGTACAGAAACAAAAAAATTACCTGGCTTTAAAAAATACAAAAAAAAAAAGAAGTAAGAAAGGATGATTTTTTAAGACTTAAGAGTTAACTATATGTGTACTTTAATACACCTCCACTCGAACGGTGGCTTACGAAAAAAAACATTGTTATCACAGACAACACCCTGTTATCTTTATGACAAGTATTAAAATTTTGTTGATCGTTACTGGCGATAAATCTGTCTCCAAGCCGCGTCCAGGCTTTCAATAAAGGTCGGGCCCCACATAACCGCAACGAGCCCATGGCCGTGCGCTTCACCGGTATAATGTAAAGAGATGCGGTGCAAAAAGTGTGTATTTAATTAAACTGCAGTAATATGAGTCAATTATACCACGCTTTAAATTACTACTGATCATAAATTAAATTTTTACAAATAAGGTAACACAGTTTTAAGGGTTGACCACATATAACTACACCGAGTCCTGCACCGTAGCACGGCCGTGACTCGGTTTTGAAATATACCGTTGTAATCAAATGCCGTAGGCTTAATATCACCGCTCTAAGCCCAAACACATACCCCTTACCGCATTTTAACTAGTAAAAACATTAGTTAAATTTATTTTTTCTCGAAATATTAATGAATTTTTAAAAAACTTTAAAAAACAAAAAATAACATTGTGTTTGTAAATTCTAACTGGCTACGTATTTATACAACGTAATAATAAAAATTAATTTTACACTTTTTTAAATACTCTTATTAAATCACTTTTACTTGTATATACCTTAACAAATAACTTTTAATTTTATACCTAATGAACTGGTATATAAAAAGGTGACGCCTCGTAAACTCCCAGCTTACGACACTATCCCGATCCCCGTATGATTTCATTTCCTGGCATGCTTCGTGCCATTACAAGACACGGTCGTGCTACGATGCTGGTCTTGTGAAGGACATCGGTGCGGTTATTTTTTTGTGACCAAACTTTTACCTATACTACACTTAATGTTTAAAAAAAAAAAAAAAAAAAAAAAAAAGACACGGTCGTGCTACGGTGCCGGTCTTGTGGGACATCGGTGCGGTTATTTGTGGCCAAACCTTTACCTATTCTACACTTAATGTTTGGAAAAGGGGAATAGGTAGAAAAAATCTGTTATATTTAAACAAGAGAGATTACATATATAAATCAATCGAATTAACTTGGCCAAAATTCTTTGTATAATTTTTAAGGGGATAAAAGTGCTTTTAAATTTTTCCGAATTCATTTGCACCACTTTCCTCTATCACCGTGAAATCGGGCTCGGTGCGGTTATGTGTTACCCGACCCTAATTCGCCGTGCCGCTATACGCCGCATACCGCGCCACATAGGACGGAATTCACGTCTTTTCCAGTGTTAAATAATTATTAAAATAAACAGATGGAGATCCGATATAAAAAAAATCAATGTATTTTTAGGATTCTAAATAAATAAAGAATTTGAAATTAAGTGCTTGGCGAAGGATTCGCCGGTGATTCAGAGCTTGTCGGTTTTTCTTGTCAAAGGAGCGCGCAAACAGGTTGGTTAGTTTGGATGAATGCTCTAAGTTTATGTCAATAATTTACATAAATTTATGCACATTTAAGCAGGGGACCTAAATAGTTATAAGCACGATTTTAAGTTCTTAATTCCCAATTTTGATATGAACTACGTTTTAAGGGCACTTTGTACATTTGCCAATACTGTCAAAATAATTAGTGTATTCAAAAAAACATTTTTTATTTTGTTTTTTTTTCTGTATCTTATACAAGGGCAAAGATATTTCGTGTATAAATAGAGTTGGAGCACCCTGTATACAAGTGTTTTAAGGAATTAAAGATATGTCGTGTATTCATTTGGCGGATTTATTTATTATAAGGTAACAAAAAGACCCTTCAGACCTGGCCAGAGGTATAACGAGGTGACCCTGTACAGCCCTACTGACCAGTGCCGGATTAAGCGTGAAACCGTAAAAGCGACCGCTTTAGCGCCAGGACGGGAGAGCGCAAATTTAAAAAGAATGTAAAAGTTAAACACAACATTTATTTTGATTTGTTTTTTGGTTAAAAATGTTTTGCTCTTCTTTTTTCAGAATACAGGGTTGCCGCCGAGATATCCGAGAAACTTCGGATATAAATTCAACAATGGAAATAAGGAAAAAAACTTTTATAAACATGTGTCTTAAACATCAGGGTGTTAAAAAATTTAACAAAATATTGTTAATATATTATTATATTTTTCTATCTCAAAAGGTAAAAAAATCTAACGGAAAACCACTTTTAAGAAACACCCGCTTTATTAGTTTTCCTGTGCCTATCCCCTCCCCCTCCCCCAAACAAAATCCTGGCTATGCCCGTGTTTATTTATAAAATTAACCTAAAAAAGAATGCGAACAAAGAAATAAAATCCATATTCTCCCTTAAATAACTCAAAAATCCAGTAAACAAGTATAAGTTAGCGCTCCTATTTAAGACTAGAACTACCTTGCTAGCTCAATAGCAAATGTATGGTGTATTAATTTCGGTTTTGTGGCGACTATGGTTCATTAGAGAATTATTGCAAGTTGCCTTATTAAGCTCTGGTATTATTAATACATGTTGACAGTACCATTAACCTAAAAAATAAGGAAAACGTTTTAGTAGTTTTTCTTTATTGTTTTGTGATGTAGGGTTTTGTTTTACACAATTACAGAAATACCTTTAAAAAAGCAAGGGTATAATTATTTTTACTTTTAAAAACTTTTTGATTTTGTTTCGACAGTCGTTCGGTTATACGAACATTTCCAAAGGTAAAAATAAGACCAAAATAGGGCACGACCTAAAGCCGGCATAAATAAAGCCAGGCACTGTTCTTATTAAGCGAGTCCTTATCCCAACATGCATCTGCGCAAACTCAGATGTCAAAATAAGGCCGGTATTATTGGTGCCTGGCATGATTTCACTATACAATAATTCTTTATTATCTTATTACTTTGCTTCAAGTAGGGTATTGGTACTAAGTGAGATAAAAAAACAACGCTACTTTTTTACCGAACAGCCTAACCTATTGTTTTTTTAGGCATGGATTTATATGCTGCAGTACCTAAAATAATACCAATAACCACTAATCTTTATAAATTAATCACTTGCCAATATTTCAATATTTTTGCGTCACTTATCGGATGATATTGTATTATCTTATCTATCAGAATTTAGAAAAATCATTTTCACATCGACAAATGAGGATATTGCAGGTAATGTAGTAAAAACATTAAAAGTTTGTACTGTTTCTATTTAAAAAATATATATGTAAGAGTGCGGGACATTTACTAGTTTTTAGTGTTTAACTATAATTTTCGGTGTTATAATTTGATTGTGTTTTAAAAAAAATAAAAAAATCATCGTTTTTTGTTAAAATACAGCTCTCTAAAATATTTTTATTTTGGTTAACGGTAAACAATTACTTTATTTTAAAGGATTTTTGAACTTCTGGCAAAAAAACCGGACAAAGAAAATTTTGTTAAAATTCAATCTTACATAACTTTTTGTTTTTTGACCGATTTTAATGATCTTTTTGTTCAGTTGTAGCTTCTTTTATCAAAATTATGATTTATTATTGGGATTGCAATAAGTTTTATAGAGTTAGATGTTATACAGGAAAGAGCCAAATGTTGTATTTGGGCCCAAATTTTTAAATACCCTGTGGAATAATTTATCGTCACCCATTATTTACCATTGTATTTAGAATAAAAGCCTCATCTTTTTTACCATTTTTTTATTTATAATAATACCTTTATTCTAAAAACAAACGCAAATTTTTAAAGAAGACAATGAAATCGGTGTGTAATTATACTTTTACACCCATCATCAAAATTTTTATTTTTTATGATAAAAATACATACAAATATTAGTTTATTAAGTTGTTGTGCGCACAAACCACGTGAGGTGGGTTCGAATCCAGCTGCGGCCAAATACGTATTTATAAGAAAATTAGTGGTTAGCTCAACAACAGACGGACAAAGTGCAAAACGTAGCGACGCTAATAGGCCGGCTGTCCATAAGAGCGGTTTTCCGCTCGCGGATGATAAATTCAGCGTTGTGATTGGTTAGTGCAAATTTAAAATGCTTTTCTCGCCAATCACCGCTAAATTATCATCCGCGAGCGGAAAACCGCTTTTATGGACAGCCGGCTACAGCCAGCAAAGACTAAGGGGCCGGAACACACTTTGCCGTGTCCTGCGCAACTGTAGACATGCGGGCCCCACTCAGTTGCTAGGTTCAATAGTCCCCCTAGGTAGGGACGTGGTCCTAAGTTATCGCACATAGGACTGTGGTTTGGAACCTACGTAAAGCTGTAGGTCCCGTCTGGCTGACATCACCTATACGTAAAATGACAGGGCGCATAATCAGCTGAGCGGCTTCAGTGCATGGGCTATCACAGCCCTATTCTAAGGTCCAAGGTCTAAACAGATAGTTTAAAGATTTTTAAAAAATATTGCATTTGATGTACTTATCTTTATTGGTTTTGGAAATATAATCATGCAAATCTTAAGTTTCCCCAATAGGTTTGCATTATAGCGAATATTAGGGTCCGCGCGTTTAGTAAAGAAGCCACCGACGTCATTATTATCTGCGCGAAATCTCCTGTTATTCCCTCATTCCGTTTTTAAAATGTTATTTTTTTAAAATTAAATCTTTAAAATGTCTACTTTCTAGGTAACAATACAAAGTCCACGAAACCGCGATTGAAAGACAGATACAGAAGATTTTGCGTAGATAATGAGGACGTGGGTGGGTCTTTACTAAATGCGCGGACTCTACGACCATTGTAAATAAATTGCATTGTTTTATAAAATTTGTAATTTTGTTTAGAATAAATATACCGATCTTAATAAAAAAAAAAGAGATGGGGCTTTAAAATCAAATACACTGGAAAAAAATTGTAACATGAAATTATTCCACACACATGCAATATTTGGCTCTTTCCTGTATAACACTTAATCCCATAAAACTTTTTGCAATCCCCATAATCAATAATAATCTTAATAAAAGAAACTGCAACTTGACCAAAAGTTAATTAAAATTGTTTAAAAAAATCAAAAAGTAATTTAAGATTGAATTTTAATTTTTTTGTCCGCTTTTTTTTATTTTCCTGGAGTGTATTTTAATATTTGTTTTTAGCATAGCAAAGAACATATTGGGTTTTTTATTAAAATACATTGTTTATTGTAAACAAATGTTGTGATATTTATGGCTTTTTCTTCCATTTTAAATGCTTACTTTCGTTAGTGATACCCATAATTAAAAAAAAATTAAAATTAACGTTTTTAATAAATATGGAAATGACGCGACAAAAATCTATCTTTTTAGAAATTAAATTTACGCAAATTTAAACATGTTTAAAGTAATATAATTTTTTTTCTTTTATTTAAAAAAATATGTCTCTTTTTTATTTTCTATTTAAAAAAATGTATTTACCAGGCCAAATAACTAACAAAGGTACATTTTTTAAAATATATTTGTTATAAAGGGTTTTGGTGTCAAAATAGAACCTGATAATTAATAAATATTATTAATTAATAAATAAATAAAAATAAATCTGTTAAAAAAAAACTTTAAAAAACATCGGTATAAAATATTTTCCACAAAAAAATGGCGTTGGCGTATAAGTCAATTAAATTAAATCGAGACTTTTACTTAAACCAACCTTATTAATAAAGTATATTTTCTTTAAAAAAATACAGGGTGTTCTGCTTAACCTGAAAAACTTACATTAGATTATTAGGATATTCAAATAAAATCGATATGTCACATAAGAGCTAAAACATTATAAAATATGTATCTTGTGCAGGCATCTCGGGAAGTAATTGATTAACAAAAAGTAATAAATGCGTATACAATATATAAAAGATTATTTCCTAATGTCCGATGACCATTACTTTCTGAGATTGGCATCCACCCATAATAAAGAGCCCGGTATATTTCACTAAAATGTCAAATTTAGATTACTTTGTTGGGAATATTTTACGACGAATACCATTAAAGTAATAATTTTAAGAATTAATAACACCAAACAAACACAACAACAAAAAAAACAAGTAAAGTTTAAATTTTTTTTTTTTTAAAGTTAAATACCCACTGAATTGTTACTTTAGGTTTTTTTGGAATAACTACGTGTTAATTACTTATCTTAATTAATAATTTGAATTTTAGGATGGCGATTGAACTAATTCTTTTGGGAGCACTGATATTTATTTTTATTGTCTCATTTTGTGGACTGCTGCAAAAGATAAAACAAACCTATGATAGGGAACGAATTATAGCAGGTACGTAAGTCATATTTTAAGATCCGAATAAGAAGCGACCTGCACCCATATGTTTACTTAGCCTTGAGCCAAGGCTATATTAAAATTTTAAAAATAACCTTAAATTTTTTGTCACAACCTGTAAAATAGCATTCATAATTTTTTTCAATACGTTCTGATAGTACCCTTTACGCCAGTTTTCAGGTTCTCAAACCAATTTCTCAACCCGACTTGAAAAGCAAACGCAGAGCGAAGCAGATATCTCTTTCACAGGACCTAAACTGGGACGCCAAAAATCTCGTTTAATTTAGTGCATCAAACAAATCATGTCCCTTGTCGCGGAAAAAAATCATCAAACACTCATCCTTTGCTTATGAATGGCCAGGTTGTGCATAGCAAGGACACATTCAACCTTGTGGGCATCTCATTTGAGGACAACCTCAACTGGCATAAACACATCGTATCTATAGCCACGGCGGCTTCCAAAAGCTTGGATTTCTTTTCCGAGCCAAAAGAATTTTTCCCCTTCCAATTTATACACTTTATATGTGTCCCAATTTCGACCCTCTTTGGAATATTGTTCTCATGTCTGGGAAATGGCGTCCCCCACAACCCTCAGCATTCTTGATGCCATTCAAAGAAGAGCTGTTCGTCTTATTAATGATCCCCTTCTTACTGAAAGACTTTCTTCTTAGGCCCATCGTCGAGCTGTAGGAGATCTATCGCTCTTTTATAGATACTTTCACTGCTTCTGCTCCAACGAGTTATCCAGTTTAGTCCCTTTACTTGCAACTCCCAGCAGAGAGACTCGTGGTGCCAAGCATATGCATTTCTATACGCTCCAACTGGACAGGCCCCGAACTTCCCACTTTGTTCGTTCTTTTATCCCTTGAGTTTCTAGAATGTGAAACCTGCTGCCAGCGGAGGTCTCTTCCTTCTCCACCAAATCTTCAAGTTTTTAAGTCCCGTGTTAACAAACTTCCTCTTACCTCGCTTAAGACACCCATGGTATGTTAGTATTTAGGCCTTCGGCCTTCGTGGATTGTCCAAAGATAAAAAAATAATAATAATACAGAATGTACCAACAAATTGAAATAATTTTACAAAAATTAAAATAAACAAGAAATTTCATGGTTTTCATTGTAAAATTAAAAAAAAAAAAACGAGTAATTTATTAATACTCTTATGTAAAATTAAAAAAACTTGCCAGTATACAGGCTATGTCAAAAAATTTTAGGTTAGTTTTTTAATTTAAATATAGCAACGAACATTATTTTAAGGCAAGTCTGTGGCAATACCTAAGTTTAAATACTATATTATTTTAATATGAAATAGTTTTTATCCGGAAAACAGATGGGTGCAGGTTGCTTCCTATTCGGATCTTAGGCTATAATAAAAACAAATTGTTTGTTTATCCACGGTTATTTGTGTTAATTAATATACGATCAGTTAAGCAAAATAAATTGATAAGATATTTAAAAAAATCTACTTGGTTAAACAAAGTACAAATAAAGATTAAATATAGCTTTAACAGTAAAAAAATTAAGGAAAGTTGGGAAGCCCCGCCCACCTAAGCAAATTTAAATATTGTGGAGTATCAGTAACATACAAGTCTCTATTAAAAACGGCGTTGATTGCTCAAATCTATTGTTTATACAAGGTCCGGCAATAGGATTGAACGTTTTAAATGGGCCACTGTGAAGGTACCAAAAATATTTTCGACTTGTTGTTACTAAAACTAAAAATATAATTCTGGAAATTAATTAAAACACTTTCAGTTTGTAAAAATTACATTCTTAAGTTGACCACCGCCTTCTTCAATGCACTGCTGCATATTGGAGTAGAAATGGCGCATAACACGCGTCATAAATCTACGTTCATGGTTATCAAATGTATCTCTTCACAATTTTTTTCTTTGAATTGGGGAAGATTTTAGGAACAAGTAGAAAAGAATTTCTTACCCATCTTAAAATTGCGTTGCTTGTTGGAACGTTAGCACGCACTGGCAAATTAAATTCACTTCGAAAGTTTCTCTGAATTTGCACAATGGACTGCGTCAGGATAAACGATTCTACAGCAAAGATCTGTGATTGTTAGGCCAAATTTGCCATTATAACACAAAATTTTTAAAAGTAAACTTTAGTTTGATCACTATTTGACGTTTGTCAAATAAAAGATATTTCCATGGCAATATTTTCAAAACAGTTCAATCCTATTGCCGGACCTTGAATTAATATGTGCTAAATTTTTGAATATTTTATCATAAAATAAAACATTTTCAAATAAATTAAATCGGATAACTTAATACTGACATAATATTTTATTAAAGTATAATAAAATACAATTTATCACATACCTACATTTTAATGCTTTACCGGGCTATTTCTCTAAATGTTTATGTATTTAAAAAAAAGATGATTTTAATTATCCCCGTAAGAAATTAGTTATTGTATTGTATTCTGGTTATGTTATGGGCAACAAGAATATTTTTTTATGTAAACACAAAACATTTTTGAAATAAGCTTCCTTAGTTTTATAAAAAATGATCTATGGACAAAAATGTAAAATGATCATATTACCCATCGGGTGCGGGGTGCAGGTAAAATTATCCCTCTAAAAAATTACACGAAAATCGAAAAACAGATCTTTCTTTAAATTATAAAAACATACCTACCCAATCTTATTTTTAAATTACTTAAAAAAGTCTGAGTATGGGTCACGTACAAACGTCTCCTTTTTCTTGCTTACTCTGATCTTAGGCCAACTTAAACAGCTTCTACTTTGGATCTTGCCTTTTCGATTTCCGATTAATAGTATTTTTTCCTGCATAATAGGCACATTAAGGGGATCATTTTACCCCATTGAGCATAAAATTATTTAATTCTAATTATTTCTAACATT
Source organism: Listronotus bonariensis (assembly GCA_014170235.1). Lineage (NCBI taxonomy): Eukaryota > Metazoa > Arthropoda > Insecta > Coleoptera > Curculionidae > Listronotus > Listronotus bonariensis. The sequence goes on along the minus strand of JACEGR010001827.1, from coordinate 113,917 downwards.
AACCTGCTCAACCAAATTATTCGATATTATTATACAACTACCTGAGCTTAACAAGGATTATAAAAGTTAACTTTTAATAAACACCATCCATACCCTGCAAAAATTATGTAAGTTTATAGGTTACTTTACATCAAGCACGAAAAACAAATATTAACTTACTGCCTATTTGTTCAAAACTAACATAAATCCTGAGAAATTGCCTATTAAAACATAGCCAGCGAAAAATCGTTACCACGTGTAGTGTTTAGATGGTAATGTTACAGGTATGGCCAAAACTTAGGGGATCATTTTAACCCGAAGGGATTATTTTACCTGTTACATATAAAATTTCTTCTTAATCATATAGTTGAAAAAGACGTCTTTTTTATTGCTTGCACAAAAATATTTGCAACATTTTTACAGTTAAGGTAAAATAAAGTTTAGTGATATATTTGAAACCAAACGAATTACAAATATTTAATAAAGAAGGTAAATATTTTGTAAAAACTTTAAATAAAGCAAATACGCTGTAAAAGTATTTATTCGGAATTATATGGGATGGCTCATTTTGATTGGAATGCACTGTTTAAAATTTATCATTATACAAACAGACAAATTTTAGGAGTTTTTAAAATTATTTATAACCTTTAATATAATTGTTTACGCAACCCGTTTGGTTTAATTTACCATTTACGTATTATTTTAGACAATTTTGCATCAAACTAGGTTGTTAATAAATAAAACTGTTGAATTTTTTAGCAAGAATAGCGCAAAGAAGAGAACAACGACGTCATCAGCGTAGATCTGATGACTCTTTTTCTGAAATATACATCAACCCAACCTTTATCTCAGACTCCAATGGGGGTGTATTCCCAGCAGCAGGACCACCACCATATTCACGTAAGTAAGCATACCGGGTCAGCTAAATCACATAACACATGGGCAATGTGAGAAGAAGAGAACGTCTAACGTGATTATTGGCAAGTAAACATTTTGGATTTATATGACTTGCGTACATTTAGTAGGTGCACAGGCCCCGTTTTGGACCGGAATCATTCTGCGGCATAACTAGGAATTACCTAAAGAAAGAACTCAGAAAATGCAAACAGAGGCAAAAGCAGACTCACTAAAATAACGCTCCAGGACAAAGACAGGCCAAGAGATTCACCTCTCAATCGCCCAAATACACTTAAAAGCTATTAGAGCTTCAAAAGAACGAATTCAGGCTAGTTACTAACTTCCTAATAGTCCGGGAGGTAGCAACGTCAAGAAAACTAGAATTTTGGGTTGGCTTATTTTTGATCTTGTTCTCCCTCCTATTTCGAGTAGATCCTCGGCTGTCTGGTTGGCGGTAGCGATTGCGTTGGCGCTCAGCTGTGACCTTGGCATTTAGAGCTGTCACCTTGACATTTATAGCTGTCACTGATATGTCAAAAAATGCAGATCTTGGTCATATATTATCGTTGCAAGTTTCATCAAAATATACCGAACGATTCAGAAGTTTGAATGGGGACGACTGTATAATTAGCAATGATAAAAGTATCTGGCGATAAAAAAATATGTATGGTAAAACTATGTAAACACAAAAAAATGATAATAAGGTTTCCTAAAATGTTTTCAAAACCTTGAATTATTACCTGTAGAGGTGGGATGCGAACTAATAAACGCAACCACTACCGTCAGCCAGACAACCCAGGGTCTATCCAGAAGAGGCAGGAAAACAACATATCAAAAAATTAGATGACCTAAAATTCTTTTCGATATTACCTGTACCTTTTGTACTATAACGAGTCACGGCCCTCTGAAGTACCACCTCAGAAAGATAGGAAAGACCGACAACGACCGCTGCAGGTTTTGTAATTAAATTTACGGAATTATCAGGCCAGAGGCTGAAAGGAGTATCCTTGACTCTAGGCTCGCTACCTGAAATATTTTCAGCTTCTCAAAAAGTTGGGAAATCGAGGGAATTAACTAATGCAGGGTATCTACCAAAGATCGTTTTAGGTTGAAGTGGGAGAAGAGCTAGCTTATGCCGAACGAACCCATTCAATGCAATACAATACAATACAATACAATACAATAAAATACAATACAATACAAATACAATACAGTACAATACAATACAATACAATACAAAGATTAATATTTGCACAGTTCTAATTAACACAGCTAAACAAATATAATAGGCAGAGCCGGATTATCCCTAAGGCAGTGTAGGCAACTAAGGGACCCCACATTGACCCACCCACCTAGGTGACCTAGCCTTGCAAACCGCAGGCGACGAAGGACTTCACAATAGCACCAAAAGTGTTTCCCGGTTTCTTCTTCAACCTGGCAGAACGTGCATAGGTTTTCTCTGCCAAAGAATTAGGACTCGCCTGGCAAACAAAGAATTAAAAAAATTAAACCCAGCCTTACATTTTATTTTTCATGAAAAAAAAATATAAAATTTAATTTTCATTCTGACAGATAAAAGGGTCCAGGACTGTTCTTTAAATGGCAATTTTTTAAAGGACAGTTTTCGGATGGACAGTTATTCAAACAGATCGTTGTTCGAATTGGCACTTTTTAGAACACCCAATTGTTCAAACAAACCATTTATATATTTATAAAAAGAGTATATTATTTTATCAGACCTAACTCGAACTAATCAGAACTAACCCGAACTAATCCTCACTTCAAAGATTATCTTTTCTTAAAATTTAAAGAGATTTACTGACTAAATACATAATTAGACATGTTTTAAAAAACATAAAATAGGTAATTATTTCAGAAAATTGTCTGTTCGAAAAACTTTCTATTCAAAAAATTGACAATAAAATTCAAATAATTGCCCAAGGTGAATAGAGACAAAGGTGATCCAACTTTGCTATGACAGTAAACAGCTGATATTGTAACGTCATTAGAGTCCTTTTTTAACCAATTTAAAATTAAAAATATTCTTTATACAATGGTTATAGTCTTTTTAATTCACTATTTACTCACGAATATATAACACGATTAACACGATTTTTACAAAACAATAAAACAAAGAAATAACGACATTTTTTTAAAAAGGATACCCTTGACGTCACATCTATCGGCTGTCAAATGAAAAGTTAGGCCACCTTGTCTCTATCAACCTTGAGAATTGCCTTGTCAAATAACTGTTCATTTAAATAAATGTCGTCCAAAAAATGTCGTTCGAACGTTTATTAATCGAATAACTGTCCAAATAACAATTTAACCCGTTCCGGCTTCCGGTCCAGAATGGCTTAAGAGGTTCACCTCTCTTCAATGGATTATAAGTTATGCTATTTACAACTATAAAAAAAAGAACCTAATCATTTAGTTTTTAAGATGTGTTGTTTTTATGGTACCCACAAACTTTTTGTTATCAACAAAAAATGTGGTTTAAAAAAAACATGATATTTTCACACAAAAATTTATTTTTTAAAATTCCTGTCTAGAGTGCCATGATTAAGTTAAAACGGTATGTCGAGTTACACTTTTGCTTATCATAATCGATATTAATATTTAGTTTAATGATTAGTTTAGAAAATAATTCTATTAGATGCTTCTTGGATACAAACATTTCCCGAAATGCGGCCTATGTTGTGCCAAATTAATCGGAATAAAATGCTGTTTTAGGATAGGCCAACGAGCCACCCTTGTCCCATTTAAATAAAAGTAGTTATAACCATAAATAGGATTATTCAAACTTTGATTCTGCCCTGCAAAGTGGTAAAAACAAAAGGCATTTAAAATTCATTTTTCCATGGCTACTTGACTTAATATAAAGCCTTTTGGCTTAATCATGGCACTCTAGACTAGAACTTTAAAAAATAAATTTTTGACAGCAGAAATGTCAAAAAATAACATGTTGGGTATCATTATATTTAGGATGTCATTCTATCAAAATATGATAAAATATACCAGTGGTGCCATTTAAAACTTTAAAGTCCCTGTTATTTTCGGTAAACGAAAAGTTATAGAAAACAAGTAAATAGAATAATTAATCCAAAGTTATGTCAAATAACGATATAACAAATTTTGTTATTATATCTTAAAAAGTAAAAAAGTTATAGGGGAAAACCACCAGTGAGAAATACCCGGTATATGTTATGATAGACAATACGTATTTTATAAAGTAGGAAAAACGTAAAGGAGCCCTGAGGACCCCGGCATAGGTAATCCGGCCCTGATATTTGGTTGACACTTTAACAATTGTCGACTATTTCTGACAAGATGGCGAAGATGTTGTAAAAATATAAATACTTACACTGAGAATAATAAAAGCAGTGGCGGATTTAAATATTTATCGCCCGTTGGATAGCCGAAATTTTTACTATTTGTAAAATTTTTTTGTTGGAAAAAATTTTTGACGAGCGAAAAAATAATGTTTTCTGTCAGTCAAATTTTTTGAGAACTATAAAAAAAGAGCTTTACTTCCATTTTTCTACCCCAACAATATTTTTTAAATCGAAATAAACAATTTATGTACTAAATATGCCGCCCCTAAAAATTTGCCGCCCTAGGCTCCAGCCTACTCAGTCTGTAAGTAAATCCAACACTGATTAAAAGGCTTTTTTCCCTTTATCTTTTGAATGAGACCAGATATCAAGATCGGGTAAAATCTAGGTAAAAGGGTGTCACTTAAACTACTTTTTTAACATAAAAATAATTTTGGTTATGTGGCCTTTAATAATCGGTGCGGTTTTAATGACAACGGCTTGTAAGTCGGAAACGGCTGCACCGATTTTAACAAACAAAGTAGCGTTAAGTAGAGAATCTAAGGGTCTTCAAAACATGGTGCTACTAGATATCCCTTTCTATTTAAAAAATTAAGTTGCTGGTACCTCCTTGGCGCTAGGCCAATTGACCGAAAATATTTTTGCCCTAAAGTAGTTTGGGTCCTGAAGGGACCAAAACCAAGAAAAAAAAGAATTAAATAGATGAAAACTTTATATGCAACGCTTGTAACTCTAGAATGAATGAGCCGATTTTTAAAAATAAAACGGTGATGTGTAGAGAATAAAGGAGCAGGTAAAAACGAAGTGCTACATGACCAAAAACTTTTATTGTTTTTGGTTGTAAACTGGTTGAACTGAGAAAACATACATTTCTTTTTTGTTATTGAATTTTTTACTTGTATTATCTTCTTTATTAACAAATTTCTAATTTCTTTAAAAGTCTGTTTTATAATTCTAGCTTATTTTATGGAAGCACCTCCCAAATATGAAGATGTAGTAAAAATTCATCCGTCACATATAACGCCACCAGCTGAAAATCAAGCTTCGACTGAAAACGGAGAGCAAAGAGCAAATGAACCAACAGCTGAAAATCGGCCTGCAATTATTCCAACTGCGCCTCCGCCATATGTTATTAACGTTAGTACAGATAATAATGAAACATCAAACCATATGTAAAACATAGTTTTTTTCGATTTTATTTTATTTTCTAAAATTTTAACATTTGTTATATAACATTTCATTTCATTTTTATGAAAAAAAAACAAAGCTCATTTTTATTGCTTTATATTAGATATTATAATCTAGGCAAAGTATATCTGTATCATTAATTTTTTTTTATTATTGATATATATTTACATCACCCTAGTTCCTATAGCTCTAAAGATATAAAGGATTTTTTAATTAGTCCTATTATCTTTACTTTACTTTATATTTTATTTTGTTATCTAATTTTTAATAAGACTTTTCAAAAGTATAAATATTGGTATGTGATTTCTTAATCAACTTAGAATCTGTAGCTTCCAATTAAAACAATGTATTGAAAAATAAAGATCTTAATATTAAAAATATGTAGTTGTCTAAAGTGGATCGTTATGTACAGGGTGTCCGGATTTTGTTGCAAATGCAGGGCATCTTGTTTATTACAAGCGATAGGCGGTTTTCGCAAAATGTTGCTACTTTTGGATAAAATGAAAGATGATACCAGATTTGGGTCAAATACTGAAAATTAATATTCAAATACGAATACAAATACCGCAAAAAAAGTATTCGAGTACCAAATATTTGAATATTTTGAATAAAAAAGTATTCGAATAATCAGTTTTCATGAATAGTCGGTATTCGAATACTGGAAAAAAATCGAACACTGAGCAAGAAAAAAAGGCCTTACCCTACTCTTTTACTTCGCTTCTACCTAATTGTCTTCCTACTCCTAAAAATATTTAAAGAGCAAAAAGAAAAGGTCCTCACCTTCTTTTTTCGTACTAATCAATACTCGAATACTGCTATCCACATTTTGCTATTCCGGTATTCAAATACTCCGTACACCGGTATTGAAATATTCAAAAAAATGTTTTCATCGAATACCGGCGTACTGTATTCCAGTATTCTGAATACTATTTAGAATACTGGAATGTATTCGGAATACTGAGTATTCGAATACGACCCAACTCTGCATGACACTAAAAGTTTTCTCATGGTTCTTTGAGTTTTTGACATAAAGGGCGAAATTATTTTTTCATTTCTGGACCCTCTTCGTATTTCATTTGTCTTATAAGTTACAACAAAATTAAAAACAGATAAGTAGATATTTTTACGTAGAATTAAATGGTGTAATTAGAGTTTTTTAAAATTTTATATTTTTGAAGATATGAACCAGATATATGATTTTTCTTATGAAACGCAGTTTTTGCCGTAAAATGTTAATAAGTTAAGGGCTAAGGGCTAACTTTGTTCTTTGGTTATAAAGTCTATATCATGGCCTACTATGCGAAATTCAATTTTAAAATTAGGAAGATCAATTTACCAAAAAAGCTGGCACCGCCACTGAATTCGAGGGCTACCATTAGGATTTCGAAAACGGTAAGAGACAGAGGGTTTATTAAAACATGGCAAAGTTGCACATTTTCATGGTTAATAATATTCCGTTTTAAAAATTTGCAGCCGTTTCAAAATTATCCAGAAAAAAAAAACGAAATTTGTCAACAATTTTTTTCTCAGTTTATTTGAAAAGCTATTTTAAAACCAATGTCATTTTTCTGTCCTAAAAATAATATCATATATTTTCAGATTAATTGTTTCGTCTTTGAGCCGCATTTGTTTTAAAGATTTGTTCAAATAAACCTAGAGAATAATACATATATTGAAAAATATAATTTACAAAAAAAACCCTAAGTTCCTTGTTAACTTTGGGGTAGGTATGCAATTACAAAGGTGTTATTTATTTTTTAAAAGCTAGATATGATAAAAAAACAAAATAGTGCTAAAAAGCTAAATTTTGGCTTGCCTTATAACAATAGAATAAAAAATTTGAACAAAAGTCATTAACGTACATTTTTCTGTCAAAAGTGTTTATTTAAAAAACGCTTGAAACGTCATTGTACTAAATATATTTAGTCAAGTTAAAGCTAAATAAGCTTTTCGGATCCATGTTTATTTAAACTTTTCTTTATATTTTTTAATGAAAAATCTGCCCTTAAATGTTCTCAATATGTGGGAGCACCCTGTATGAATTAAATATAATTAATAATTTTGCTATACCTATGTATCTCTCATTCTAATAAAATCTTACAACTTTTTACTCATATGTAAATATTGTGTGTGCTTGTTATTTAAAACATAAAGATGGTCGTCAGCCCATTTTGGGTCACCTTGTATACATGAACTTAGGGGCCGTTCATGTATTACGTAAACACTATGGGGGCGGGGGGTCTTAGTTTTGCTTATTTTTGATGACCTGGGAGATGGGGGTCTAGATGGTGATTACGTCAGCAGCAGCTTTTTACTATTTTACACATAATATTATGGAAATTCACCCACACAATGGGGCGCATTCAGAAGTACTCAGCCGCTGGGTAAGCGGAGTGTCAAAATTGTGAAATTAAACCAATAGGGTGGCTTCTTTTTATAGTTTTGACACTCTGCTTACCCAGCGGTTAAGCGGCTGAGTACTCCAGACTGCGCTCATGTTTCAAAACGATACATATTTTCGGTAATTTCCACAAATAATGAATACGTTTAGGTACTCGCTTAGAGCCGAGTATGAGAATTACTGCGCGCAATGTCAAATGGTAGTGTCAAAAGATAGTTCCAAGTTACACCAAAATTTTTTAAAAGTTTTATTCATGCAAATACAAACGTACAAAATGTAGTTAGTGAACGAAGAGTGGCGTAAGGTTAAATTACAAGGGAAGTCCTACAAGGAATTTAATATTGTTTTTAAGAAAATTAAAGAATAATTTTGCCATGATTTTTCTATTAGGTGAATGTTAAAACCATTTTAGGTATAAGTACTAGAACCAAGGAAGCTTGGTTTTTGAGTTTGGACCGCGTTAAATTGAAATCGTTTACCAACGCTTCGCCAACTTCAGGGATGGATCTTTACTCTGCGAGATGGAAATACCATAGATAACCTACATTTAGATCCGCAGTGGCAAGAAGTATTTTTCGGATTTTTACGACCTCGCGCAGTGGGTGGACGAACATGCGCACTTAAAAGCCGTGGCAAAATACAAACACCGGCACCCCGTACCCTTCGTCCGCGGTCTGACCGTAACGCTCATTAGCTACCGTACTTCGAACAGAAAACCAGGACGCCGTCAACAAATTCTTTATTATAATGCGGATAGTTTGTTTGGGGCCGGGTGCGTTTACCCTCAACTGACTTGCGCACAAACCGGTTTTTTCGCCCATGAAATGTAACTTTTGTTTCGCGCAGGTTATAACATTGGCAATCCATCGAGATCAGTGGGAAATACTGACTTCATAAGGCAGGTTTATTTCTTATGATTGACTTTGTCGACTGCTCACAATAATAAACTATGTTTTTTTGTATTTCTGTATTGATGTAGACGTAATATACAAACCAAAAATTTATAAAACGTTTGTTTTGTTCGTAATATTACTTAATATTGTAATATTTGTATCTTGCTCTATGTTGAATAAGGTCAGTAAAGTTTGTTTATATAAATATTTTTGTGCGTCAGAGTCCTCTATCCTAATTTTTCTTATGAAACGCAATTTGCCGTAAAATGTTAACAAGTTAAGGGCTGAGGGCTAACTTTGTTCTTTGGTTATAAAGTCTATATCATGGCCCACTATGCGAAATTCAATTTTAAAATTAGGAAGATCAATTTACCAAAAAAGCTGGCACCGCCACTGAATTCGATTTTAGAATTATAACTGCTGCTTACAAAACAATAAAAAGAAAAAATACATTAAAAGAAAAGTGCATATACAAATGTTTAGGTAAGCATGGGAGGGGTAAGGCTTTTGCTTACTTTTGACATGGGGAAGGGGGTTAATAATTGTTATAAATATTCTTACGTAATACTTGAACGGCCCCTTGGTATCAAAAATACTACAACCAAAAATAATTACAACGTGTTTGAGCGTTTAAAAAAATACACTGAAACTTAATGAACTATGTACAGGGTGTCAAGTTATTAATTTACACCCCTCTGTTTTTATTTTTTATTGTAAAAATAATTAATAATATTAGTTTGTTGGGTTAGTTCTGTAGTTTTTGAATTACTAATTAGATTTTTACTATCTCCTAAAATATACAAGGTACGATAAAAAGTATGATTTTTTAAATGGAACACCCTATATATTATTTCACAATAAAAAGATCTACCTACCAAATTAGTTTTAAAATTATGGTCATGCAAATCTAAAGAATAATTTATAATTCCCATTAGAAACCTAATAAACTTTGAGCCCCCTAACATTTTTATTTTTTAACGTATAAATAAAACAAAAACACCATTTTGTTAGGATGATTCTGTACCTAGTATCTGTATCTTTCATCAAAAATACTTTACAGGGTACGATAAAAAGTAGGTTTTTTTTAATGAAACACCATATTTTTTAGTCTACCTTTAATAATGTTGAAAATATGGCCCTAAATAAAATTTATGGGTCATTACGGTCACAATATAACCTATCTACATAATTAAAATTTACACTTATTTTTTAGAATTGAATGACCATATTTTCGAAACTAATGAAGTTATATTAAATGTTGAATTTTTTCAGACTCAATAAAACATCTTTTAAATAATGATACAGGGTAATCCATTTAAAAAATCATACTTTTTCTCCTATGTATATATTAGGAGATATTAAAAATCCAATGATTGATTTATAAACTACAGAATTAACCCAAAAACTTATATAATTATTTATTTTGTAAGATAAAAAATAAAAAAGTTAAGGAGGGTGTAATTTTATAATTTGACACCCGGTACATACTTGCCATATTTTCAGGTTTTTTTACATACATAGATATAAAATACCAACTTTTGATCTTTAAAAGTAACGATTTTTTTATAATATTGCGATTTCTTTAGAATCTTCTGAAATATTAAGTGATTAAGCATAAAAGAGTTAGTTAAAAAAATTAATAGGAAACTAAAAAAATAACACTTTTTTCTTATCCTAAACCAAAAATATTTAACAAATAATAAGGTGTCTGAATGTGGTAGACAATGATTCAGTAGTAAAAGAAGAATTTCGGACTTTCATTGTCTATAATAAGGTAGTAGGTATCTCCTAAATAATTTCAAAGTAGAATTTAAATTTGAGGCAGTCTCATTTGATTTCAAAAATTACCGATTACATTATAATATAATTTAAAAACAAACTGTATAAATACAATTATTTTATCTTTTATTGGTAACTATTAAAACATAAAATGATACATAGTACAGGAAATGAAGCATTTCACCTGGCAATTTTTGGTCCTGCAAGGATCGCCTTGAAATTTTAACAAAAGGTAAGAAATAGCACAAGGTACAAAAACTATCGAACCGAAGGCGCCAAAACCCTGGGGGTGGTTGCCGCGCCACCTAGGAGGTGAAATTTTTTACTACATTTAAACAACGGAAACCGATTGAAAAAGTGATTCTAAGAAAAAATGTTCCTTACATTTTTTTCGTAAAACTAATACTATTTCGCAATGAAAGTAATATTTTTTGACAAAAAACGACCTTTTCCAACCTAATAAGCATTTTTTTTAAATTTTCTAGCATAAAAATTAAGTGAGTTATGATAAAAATAAGGTCAGTTTCTAATTTTTCAAAAATAAAAATAAATTAAGACAAGCCTCTAACTACACCCTAATTAAAATTAACCTTTACCCTCTTGCAGTTCTCTTTATGCATGTAATAATAATACATCCAAAAAGTTTGATCAATCTTAAATGCCTCATTTTAGGAAAATTGAGGCTTAAGGGGATGCCGTAGCACGTTAAATGAGCTAAAACGCGATTTGCTGCCGTTTTTTAAATATTTGTTTGAGAAAAAAGTTGTATATTGAAAAGTTTCTTAAAATGATCCAAAGATTAACGGAAAGTTGGTTAGTTTTACGGTTTTGTAATTTTGGGAAATTTAATGTGTTAATTATTACCATTACCAAAAATCAATTAATTTTCCGATAATTTTTGGATCATTTTAAGAAACTTTTCTATGATTTCATATTTTTAACTCTTTTTCCTAAATAATTCCGAACATAGTGGAGATAAGAAAAAATTATTTAGTTTTAAATTGAAAGTTTTTTAATGACTAAAATTTTTCATCACGTAGGTTTTCTGTCAAGTAAATATTTGGCGAGATATATTCATTTAAAACCCTGTATTTACGAACGAGCACCACCTATTTCGAGCCTTATAAACTCACCCCATATAAAAATAAGGGATTTTACCTACAGACCTTTGTAGCTCTAGAAAAACCCTTACGTTAAAAAACAAATCAATTTTTATTTAAAAAATTCAAATAGGCCACTTCGGAGCATAAAAATCTACAATACAATATTTTTAAAATTAGGCATTTTAAATAGGTTTAATTTCTTGGACTTTATTAATAATACATTTATTAAGACAATTGTTAAAGATAAAAGGTCAGCTTTAATTAGGGGTATTAGGGGCTTGTTTAATTTACTGACCTTATTTTCATCATAACTCACTAATTTACGCTAAAAACATCTGCTTTTTTTATTAAAAAGTCTGATTATATACTGAAAAAAGGTTTTATAAATTTTTCTCGAAAAATGCAGCATTTTCCCGTTATTTGACTTTGAATCTATTAAATTTTGCATTTGACGACAAATAGCTAACAATTAACTCTCCGTATCACAGTGTGTATTGGTCGTAGAAAAATTATAACGAACTAATTTTGTTTGTCCTTTTAAAATCTACAATTTTGCTTTCCACAGTTTTTTGATTAAATGCATAATTTTCAAGTTATTCGCGAAAAACACATTAAACCGTCGATTTTTCGTCGAGAAATTGTTACTTTCAATCGCAAATAACTTTAAAAATATTGATCTATAAAATATTTTTTGCTAAAAATTACTTTTTTATTGATTTTTGTAGTTAAAATGTAATAAATTTTTTTAACCCCCTAGGGGGTGTGGCATTCACCCCTAGGTTTTGGGGCCCTTTGGTTTGATATAGGTTTTGATCCTTGGGCTATTCCCTACCTTCTGTTTAAATTTCAAGTCAATCCATTCAGGACCAAATAATTGTCAGATTTTACCTTTTTAAGAGCTTCATTTCCTGTATTAATAGTTGAATTTTGCAATTGCAATGATTTGCTATTCCCCATCTTCTGTTTCAATTTCAATGTCAATACATGCAGGACCAAATAATTGTCAGGTTTTCACCTTTTTAAAAGCTTCATTTCCTGTACTAACCGTTTTGCATTCCAATGATTTCGTGGAAAACCTTGTTTATGCGTATAAATAACAAATATTAAATTCTATTACATTTAATATAAATAATAATTAAGTAATTACCGCACATCAAACAGCTTTTAATCTGTTCTCGTTATTTTTAAATAAAAAGTTACGCCACTGAATGTTCGAGGGTCTCAAGCTAGGAGGTTGATGGGAAAGAAAGAAGAAATTACAGATGCCCTTTTACATAGCAGTTAGTTTATTTAAAACCAACAAGATCAGTGGCGCAACTAGCCTCTGGTTTTTGGGGGCTTAAACCCCAGTTTATAGAGTATATATTTTTTTAAACACTAATATACCTCGTGCCTTTAAAAGATCTGTACAAAGTGCTACACAAACACCTTGGACCAAAAACCACTTGAACGATCTAAGTAATATAGTTTACCTAAATCAAAAAGTTGATCGTTTTCGAGGTACAGGGTGTTCGGTATCTTTCGAAAAAATAAACAAATGACAGTCGCAAAGTAAACAATTGAGCATCGACTTTGTTATTTAAATGGAACACCATGTATATTTTAGGTTCATTGGAGGTAGATTTTTATGATTTTAAAATATATGCTTTGTCTATGTTTGAACCACTAGCTATTACAGAAAATACTCTGAAACCTGGAAAATTAGGCCTCTCTGATTCATAGACAATTTATCATGGCCGGCTTTGGTTTCATTTGTTTTTCTAAATATGGCCTTTCTCTTATTTGTTTTGGATGAAATGAAGGCATTGCCTAAAATAATAAACATTTTAATGTAAAAAAATGAAGCTACATGTTGTTTGTTGTTAAACAGCTTAAAGTATTTGCATGAAACTTTATTAACAATAATAAACAAAATTAATTAATAATGGACTGAGATAATCTTTTATTTCCTCTGTCCAGACCCCTTTATTTTTGATTGACATTTTTAATTTAAATAAAAGATTATCTTAGCTCATTTTTAATTAATTTGGTTTATTTATTGTTAATAAAATGTAATAGAACTTAATTTAAGTTGTTTAAGTAAAAAATAATGACAAAAGACATGTAGATCCATTTTTTTTTAAAAATATTTAATATTCAGACAATAGGTAATTTTCTGCAATTGGTCCAAACATAGACAAATTATATATTTTTAACAGACAGGAAAACATACCCTGTCCAATAGACTTAAAATATGCATGGTGTTTTATTTAAAATAACAAATAAGCTTGCTCATTTGGTTACTTTGCGATTATCATTTGTTTATTTTCCTGGCGTATCTTATAAAACCCTGAAACTTTTGTATTTAAAGTATTTTCTATCGCAAACAATAAAGCGTGTAGGCCCTGTTCAAATATAACGTGTCAAACTTCCCATTTAATTTTAGTTATTTTTTTAATATTAGGTTTTTTTGTACAAAATTTAGGTTTAGGGTTTTTTTAAGAAAAAAGAATTAAAACTTTTTCAGTTTTTTTTTGTAAAATGTAAAAGCGCCACATGTAGTCCTTTGCTTATTTTTAAAATGTACGTTTTATAATTTGATTATTATATTTTAGTATAATGCTTGTTTGATATGACAACAGCATATATAAAGATAACAACAAATATGGCTATACAGTAATGTCCCAGGATGGGTGTTGCAGGAGGACAAATTCTGAAACCTTTAATTTTTTAATCTTCATTTTGGAAACTGGTTATCACATATTTAAAACTAATAAATACCAAGGTTTTGTTTGAGTTGGTAATATACAGGAGCAAGTTATAATGAAACATGACCAAGAATATAAAGCCTGCTGTTAAAGCCAGGACACAAATTAGCTATGGAAAAATGTTGTGAAGGCTTTAAATTTTATGTCAGGGCAAAGTTAAACTTGCACGTTAAAGTATAAAAAATCTTTGTTAATACAACTCGCCTGTTTAATACCAATTGTAAGTTTACTACACATCAGTTTTGGTTTCATCTATTCATTCTGCTTAAATTTCGTTTTAAAATAAAGAGAAAAGTAATCGCTAAGAGGATACAAGGTTTTGAAGATTTATTTAATTTTTTTACTTTTACACCCTGTATTTCAAAAGAATTACCTTTTTAACTGGGGTAAATTTGTTAGACATCCGGTACTCTAATAAAGTTGAAAGAATAGAAAAGAAATTCTTTATGTGGAATAAAAAATTTTAATTGGTAATATCCTAAAAACTGTTGCCCATAGCTTACTGGATATACATTTTTGTTTAGAAATATTATTGTAGAATAGAAATTCTTCAATAGAAGCCAGGAATATACAAAGGGAATAAAAAGTTATTGCATTTTTGAACATAAGTGTAGGTGGATTCTATCACATTTATTTATGCCCTTACTCTGGAAAACGCCCTAATACCTAACTTTATGGATTTTTTTTTATCTCTAAAAAATATATTTAAATATAACCTAAAACGGAAACTTTAACGAAACCTGTACCGCAAACGATCCTCTTTTTGACTAAGAAAAATTAGTTAGATCGTTGTATTTCTCTTGGGCCCAAAGGAATGTGTGTGGTTACATTTTGTAGAGACATTTAAAGACACCTTGTACCTTAAATACTCAATAACATTGGGGGGGGCTAATCGAAATCTTGGGCAGGCTAAGCCCCCAGCCCTCCCCCTAATTACGCCTCTGAATAAGAAGAAAAGAAAATTCTAGAAAAAATTTTATTCAATTTAACTAAAAATACCAATAAGGTAATATTGCTATTTGGACACATACCGTATAGATACAAATCTCTTTGTATTGGTAGTTATTCAAACATAAAAAGGAATTACAATAGAATTTTGCAATTTTAATTATTTTCGTAGTAAGAAGTGTCTATGGGTGTAAATAACGAACAATAAATTTGTAAATTAAAATATATAACTATAATTTACCATCACACATCACAACGTTTTTATCTGTTCTGATTTAATTTTGAAATGCAAATATTAGACCACTGAATATTCGGCTGCCCCAAGCTGGGCTCCCTATTCTTGATTATGAAAGAAAATTACCCTTCCTCAGGTTTTCTCCTCCCCGATTTTCTATCGTTTTTAAATGACAGTATTCTTGAACGGGCTCGATAGCAAGGAAAATGGAAATTATGAGGCAGCGTTGCCGAGCATATATGTTTAATTTGGGCAAATGAAAATAAAGATAATTTTGACAGTGAAGAACTAACCAAAAAAAGGGATATTTTTGTTTGGCAGTTTTGGAACTAGAACCTGTAGGAGAAAAACAAGGATTTAACTTTTTGATATTTAGCTTTTTATTAACGTTTAAAATCTATACAAAAAGAAACAAAAAATCCCCAAAAAGTACATTACGTCTCTGAGCAAACATGAGAAAATAGGCGCAGTTCAGGAACATCCCAGAATGTACCACCAAGAGTTAATATTTTATTTTTGAGGTTTCCTAAAAACCATTTATGACATGAAAAACATAACCACACTATTGTTTTTGTGCAAAAGTAAATATCTGCCAGCCTGTAGTCATTGAAAGTGCTGGAAGCTTAAGTGGTTTTGGTTATGAAAGCGTAATCAGTACCTTTACCAAATTTTTAGCAAGGAAAATAAACTTTTTAATAAGGGAGCGCTCGATCCCATTTAAGCCTATGTTCGCTAAATTTATGACGTAATCTTTTCCCGTAATTCCTGGTTTACAATCGTACTGGAACGTTTTTTGAGGTTTTGTGTTACTTTTTTGCTTTTAGTCATTGGACTTTTATATATGTTTGGGCTTTAATGCTTACAGTTTAAAATCTGAGTAGTTAGTACTGCAGTTACAGAGAATTTTAAATCCTGGGTAAACAGGGCCACTGACCTTTGGATATTTTTTACAGGGAATTACGTCTCAAATCGTTGACAAGAGTAAGATACAATTTATGTTTTTTTAATGATTTTATCGGATGCAAGTATTGGTTTATTTTGTCAGATAAAAATATTATGGCAAAATATAAAAATCAAGCGCTCCTTATTAAACAGTTTAACTACCTTGGGGGGTTGATGATGAAACAAAAGAAATTACAGAGGCCACTTTTTACAGACCAGCAAGTCCATTGAAGAAACCACAAGAATAAATAGTTAATATATTTATTCTTGTGAAGAAACATTAGGGGAAAAATAATTTGAAGCAGTTGCATTTAATTTTAATAAAAATAGAGATAAAGTCATATCGCCACTTGTAAACACATTAGTACCGTATAGATATAAATCTTTTATATTGGTAACTATAAAACATAAAGGGAAACGATAGGAATCTTGCAATTCTAATTATTTCCGTAGTAAAAATTGTCTAGGCGTATAAATAACAAAACAATAAATTCTATATTAAAAACATAAAACAATAACTAATTAACACACAATAAATTACTTTTAAATATCTGTTCTGGTTTAATTTTTAAATGAAAACGTTACGCCACTGAATGTTCGGCCGCCTCAAGCTGGGCGATGAGATGATGGGAAAGAAGAAGAAATTACAGAGGCCCTTTTTACAGACCAGCAAGTCCATTAAAAGACCGCCAAGGTGAAAGGAACTAATGCACATTTTCAATGTCAAAAAGTTTTAATAACAAATCATTATTGTAATGAAACCAAGCTGAGTAATAAGTCGGATTCACGTGCTCTTTCGCTGTTTGTTTTAGATTTAATTTTGCCGCTAAAATATTATAAAAAATAAGGTGTAATTTAGTGTTATCATAAAAACGTTTTAAGATAGAAAGTGTTAATTAGTGTATTATTTTGTCGATATTGTCGCAAAATTATTTTCAGTTATTAAATTATTTAATTAGTGAGTTTAGTGTTGTTAATGTGAAAATCAGTGAAAATTTATGGATATTTACTTGATTTTTAAATATCACCATTACGGATGTTTTGTTAGTATGCGATAAAGGTATTTTGATATTTCGATGTAGTAATTTAAGCGTGTGGTACTATTGGACATCAATTAGTTTAAACCACATTTAGGCAGGAATTTTAATGAGAATCACGCGCGTTTGATGTTTTTTATCATTAACTTTATAATAATTTAAAAATGTTAAATTATGAAATATATTTTAGGACATTAAAAATATTTTTAAAGATGTCTTTAAAAGTGATGAAATTGTTATACTTATTTTACTTTGGGAAAAAATGATTGTAAACTTATGACATTTTTAAATAACATGCTAAAGATATTTTTGAAATCCCATAATCTAATCGCAAATAAATGAAGAAAAATTAATGATTTTATTTAACTTGATTTTTTAAGTCTAAAGTTAAAATAATATTAATTAAAATGTTATTTTGTTATAAAATTGTTTTCTTTATTTATGGTAATATTTTAAACAAATTGTTACTTAATATTTAATTATAGTTATTTATTATACAAAAAAAAGCTTTAGATTCTAGCTTGAGGTTGTATTGTCTTCTAACGCAAATCAAAAGAACACAAAAAAATCAACAGCTTTCCTGTGTCACCAAATTAAAAAGCAAAAAGAAAACATTATAAAAATTTATTAAAGTCTGAAAATTAATTGTTTTTTATTTATTTACGCAAAAACCATGCATCAAATAAAAAGTCCAGAGGTTAAATTTGTTCCAAATCTAATAAGAAGTTAAAATTATTTTTATTTTAGAAATATGCTGCGGCGTATCATTTTTTTATTAAAAATATTAACCTTAAACTCCTCATGGACGACACTGGTAATAATTAATTTTTTTCTTGTATGCTAAAAAATGTGTTTTGGTGCACAGAAGGCGTCCTCCAATTTTTTAAATATCCCAATTGGTATAAAAGTTATTATAAAAAAACAATAATTTTTTAAAAATTTTAACATCCTGTAGTTTGAAAACTAAGAGGTTTAAGAGATTGTTTATATGAAGTTTTTTCATATTTTTTATTGTAGAATTAACCCCAAAAGTTTTTCATATTTCTACCAATTGTTTTCAGCTTAAAAATTAAAATAGGATCCAATAAAAATACCCAGTATAGCACTTTTACTACTACATTTACGACAAAGCATAAAATTAATAAATTCTTAGAAAATACAAATAAGGTGTGAAAATTATTTTTTATTAATAGTTATTTATGTTAAAAATATATATATGATATATACTTGATCACATTTTGCGATATAGGTACTCTTATTTAAGTTTTTGTAAACCATTTCAATTATACAGTATTAGCAACAGTTTCTGGGTGACAAACACACCACACCTTGGCAAAATAAGGTTAGGTTATGATTGACAAATGATTTTGACAGAGTGTGTTGTATGATTTATTTCATTTTATTTTATTCAAAAAATACTTAACCAAAAGACAAATATTAATGGCTACTATAAAAGGGAAGCTTTCACGGCCTTGGTCAACTAAGAAACCTTGGTTCTTGGGTTTACGGACCGCGTTAAGAGTGGAAATCGTTTGCCGACGTTCATCGATTGCACGAGACATCTTCAGAAGTTATATGCCCGCTTGTTCTGTTCACCAAAGCTTGTCCTATTATGACTGCTTTCCGTGTGTAGACCGCAACCAGTTTTCTGAGAATTAATAGAGAGTGTTTATGTATTTCAATTCCCAAACTTTTCTTTTTAGAAACCTTGGACAAACGCAGGCGGTCGCTAATAACGTTGTACAGGTCTGGTAATGTGAGAGGCTGGAGTTTCTTGCGTCGTCAGGTTTCTGCAAGAAAGTTCGGGAAGGCTGCATAAACGGCCTAATTGCCAGAAGATGGCGGTCTACGCCACGCGTCGTCAAGAAGCGGGAGCGAGTCGTTCTTTAATATAAATAGCGATGTGGGATCTGGGAAACTCATTTGTATTCAATCTCTGAAACGAAGAATGCTCGCATGGCTTGGGCATTGACCAAGCGACTAGAGGTGACGTATGAACCAAGATTCTTTCATTTTTGTATTGAAGATTTCATTTGTAGCATGGTAAAAATTTGTAAGTATTTTATAACAAATTAACCTCACTGAGCTTTTGACACTAAATAAGGTTTATAAAGAAAGTAGCTCCTTAACCGACATATGTTACTGGCACACACTAATTTATATCAGCATTAATACATAAAATCGTTACAGGATTAATCATCCGCTTTAATTGGCATAAAAAAATATAATATTGAATATGCAGGCTAGACAAAAACTCAACTGGTATTAATCTTTTGATTGATTCATGTGTTATGTAACATAATGTTAATATCATATACTGCAGTCCAAATAAATGTTGTTTACTCTTTTTGTAATCTCACTAAGTACTCAGATAAGTGAAGTTAACTTGTAAAATCTGCAACTATTAATTGTGAATTGTGGTATGCTCTATCATTTAATGTTCTTATTATTTATGTTACGTCATGTGTAAGCAACAACGTCAGGTGAAAACAATCTGTTAGAACGGATGATTACAAATCATCGGCCAATGTTGCCAAGCCCTTAAAGCTGACGCGGATTCCGTCAGTCCTTGCGGCGGCGAAGGGTATGCGGCGTAAAGCGCTAACGAAGGTGAAAGGGTGCAGTGCTACAAAAGTCGAGAGAATGTCGTTGGTCTGGAAGAGGCAACGACACCGCTGCTGGAATTAGTGCATTTTTCAAGAAGAAGCAAGCAAATGCCAGTTATTATGGTTTATGTATGTGTGAAAGGTGAGAAAAATGGACCATCTGAAAGTTAAACCGTATTAGAGGATGCCATTACGTAAAATTGAGCTAAAGCGTAGTTGCTGCCGTTTTTAAATATTTGTTTTGAAAACAGTTGCATATAGAAAAGTTTTTAAAACAGATCCAAGATTATCGGTAAAGTGGTTATTTTAACGGTTTTTGTAGTTTTGTGAATTTAGTGTGTTGAAATTTACTAAAAGTTACCAAAATTCAATTAACTTCCCATATAACATTTTTTTCCGGCGTTGTTCATTTAATTTACTGGCATTGCTAACACTCTTTAATGGCAAGGCATTGGCAAAAGGTATCAAAAGACACGAAAGTGGGCAATATGGCCAGGCCACGTTTGCAGATCATGTGATGGCATCCGTCATTAATAATGTTATGATGAAAAAATGCGTTTAGGATGATGGCATCCATCATTAGTAGTCAAAATGCGTTTAGGGATATATGGCATTTATCATTAAATAAGTATTGCAAATTTTATAAGTCGAATGTCCCCCAAAAGTTAAATAACATATTTAGAATCTTTGTAACCGAAAATGAAAAAAGGCAGGAAAACTTTATCAATAAAGAATTACATAATATAAATTTTAGCACCGTAACAATAAATCAAAAATAATAATAAAGAGTAAATGTAAAAGATGGTAAATCAAATAAAACACTTTAGATAGTGAGGAGTTCAGAGGACACTTACACTCACTTTCAGATCCCAAGGTAAATGTTATTTAAGGAGTATGCAATTTCTTATTGCACGTCTTTAAAACTTTATCAAGGCAACTTCCGATAACATCAATTTTTGGAGAAACGGCTACATTAAAAAATTGCTCGAATGTTAGTTAAATACAAATGTTAATAATGTAGTTTGAAAAGTATAAATATCCAATATTTATTTGTCTGCAACAAAAGGGCATGCTTTATTTAATCAGGATTGTATGCTTGCCGGCAATTCGCCTGCATGTGAAAAATTTCACATTGGCAATTGAGTGTTTGTTTAGGGTTAACTTTTTTAATGCGTATTAGAGCAAAGTTGGCATAGTATTTGCCACGCCAACTGCCAATAAGCTTTACCATCAATGCCAATATGAAAAATGTATACGCCAGGCAAACGGTGTTTGCTGGGCCTCCTGATAATCTTTGGATCATTTTAAAAACTTTTCTATATACAACTTTTCTCCAAACAAATATTTAAAAAACGGCAGCGAATCGCGTGTTAGCTGAATTTAACGTCTACGGCATCCTCACAGCTGTTATGGAATCTTATTGTCTCAGTTAAATAAAATGTCATAATTTTGCAGTTACGTCGTTGTTCTTTCGGAGTGGCGATGTATGATGAGTAACTAGATCTTAATCTTTTATTGACTGTCAAGAAAATATTGCATAGCCACTTTTTTAATGTAAAAACAGTACATTTGTTTTTTTAGTAAGCCTTCTATCTTCTGCAATCCCCATTTTCATCTCTTAAGTTCCGACAAAGAAATTTTTAACATCATTCAAATTTTCATATTTCCTTACAAAATAAAGTTGATAAAAAGCCCACCAAATATTTACTTTGTTGAACTTTTCATTTAGTAAAGTAAAAGCAAACATTATGACAATTCTATAAAGATGCACATATGAATTTTGTATCCTAACATAATTTTCTTTCAATTTTTATCAAAATACCCACTGAAAATCCATTATTGCAACTTTTATCATGAGATTAATGCTTAAACTTAAAAATTTTGACATGTAACTAATTCCTGCAACATTTACTGATACAATTTTGTTCTATTTTAAAAAATAAATAAATGTACCTAATTTAGTTCTTACATTTTTTCGCTTAGTATATTTCCAGTTTTAAACCAAGCGACCAAAACGACTATTAAAAAATTCCAAACTTTGTTTATTTGTCTTCTCTTGTAATATCTATTTAATACTGTATGTACATATACTTCAGCTTATTTATATATTATAAAATCGAAAACGCCACTTTTGCTCTGGCTTTTCGCTGTTGGTTCTGCAAGTGATTTTATTGTTTAATAAACACAAAAAACACAAAATATAAAAACAGGTATATTCGTGATCGCTTTTTTAACTGAATCAAAAGTTTTGTTAGAAGTCAGAACTACGAACAATCCTGCCATCGGGTAGGTACATTTAAGATACAACGACTTTGTAATAATGATCAAGTTTATATACTAATCGTATCTAAAAAATGTCAATTTAAACAATATTTAAGGTCATAGCTTTCGACAGATGGTTTTTTTGTTGGCAGAAAACTTATTGATAATAGCCTAACAAAGTGATAGTTTAAAATGGTCTTTTATTATTTCAGTTCTGTAATCGTTATTAAGATAATGCTTTCATCAGATGTGAAAATCCCATTATACAGAGTGTCTGTAAAGGCCCGTAAAGCTACCACAAGGAATTTGTGGTAGCATTTTGTAAAGATCTTTAGAGACACCCTGTATAAACATATCTACTCTTTGATAGAAATTTAAGCTTCTGAAATATAATCCCGTGCCATTTAAACAAATCGATAAACTATTAAAAATAAAAATAATACAATGTTGTCATCTTGATCAAACCACCTGTCAATATAAACAAAATAAAGTGTTTAAATAATCTATTTTAAAACAGTAAACCATTTGTTGTTTGACGTGAGCACTACTTTTGCTGCGATCTTTTTTATATTTATATTTGTATAAATCAATGGTTGCCTGAGTGTTCTGTTTCCAAAAAGTACAGCACAGTGTAGGGTCCGCGCGTTTAGTAAAGAGGCCACCGACATCATCATTTTCCGTCTTAACGTGCGGGTCAAAGGTCATGATGCATACATGAATCAAATTTAAAAAAACAGTGGCTATTAAAATGTTTATTTACTTGAAAACTTGACATGTTTGACTTTGACAAATAATATTGGAACATGTTTTGAAAGATATAAAGAAGCGCATATTGCGTTTGCGCAAAAGCCAGGCTCGACCCTTTGATTCGTGTATATCTGGTAACAACGAGAGGTGGTTTTGGGCTTTAATTTCTTTAATTTCGATTTAGAATTATTAATTTGAGATTGTTGGTAAATTCAGTTTTACAAAAATAAAAATAATAAGAGTTTTGATTTTTTTTATAAACTGTATATTTTTTTCTTTCATATTTGGAAAAACAAAGTTACTTTACAAGTCTAGCTTTTTAACTTGATCAAATTAGGTTATTTTGTTAACAAAGTAACTGCTTAAGGCATATAATTTGACCGCACCATCAGAAGTAAAAAGTTAAATTTTGGGATACTTTATACATATATTTATATACTTAAAATCTCTTCAAATAAAAGAATATTGCATTTTATTTTTATTTAATTACAGCTAAATACTAAACAAAATAAAATAACATCGTTAATATAATAAGAACAACTATTATATTAAAAATTAAATTAAACGGTCATTTTATAAATATGCCATAAGAAATAACTAAAGTATTTGGTATAAGTTTAAGAATGGTGCAAAAAGTGGTACATGAAAAAACGCACAATCTTATTCCCATAATAGAAAAAAAATGCAAACTAAAACAGCCAAACACTAAAGATTAAAGTGAATCTGTAAAATGAACGTAAAAAATACTATACTATTATGAATTATATAAGCTAAACACAAATATAATACACATTAGTGGATGTTGTAAAAATATTGCAGGGGATATTGATTTATAAACTTTATAGACAAAAAGTACAAAGAATTTTAAGACAAATCAATCATCATCACTAATGGAATCAAGAAACTGTTCGTCATCTTCCGAGTTATCCTTAAATGGTGTGATGATTAGTGGATCTATTTGAACATCGAGTATTTGTTCCCTCTCCCACCAGATTTTAATTATTTTTTCAGTATGTTCTACTGATTTCCGCCAATATTTTGCTGTGATGTGGTCTAGTGCCTCTTTCCAAACTAATTCAACCTGATCAGATTTAGGCCCAGCGCCCACATGCTTCTCATAATAGGATTTTGATCATTCCTCTTTAAGTTCTCATTGCGTTAAAATGGCAGTGGTACGGCGGCAATCGTAGAACTTCATGGCCCCATTCACGCACCATCTGATCAACTGCATAAACGTTTGTTTTTTTCAGTGATTTTGCCATTAAAAGAAGTTCGAATTTTAGCAAATTATTATATTATACGGGATTTTGATTTTTGTTGATTAACCAATTATAAATTTCCCTTGTTGACCAACTTGCATTTGGTTGTTTATTTAAAATTCTTGAATGGTATGGAGCACTGTCCAATTTAATTGAAGAAAACTCTTGTAAATTGAATAATAACTTTTCGTTTAACCATTTTTAAACAATTCGCAATTCATATTGTCATGATAGTCCAAAGTTTTAGATTTTGAAGAAAAAATTAAACTAGCACCTAAAACAACTCCCCGTTGAAGACCCGGCTTGTAGGACAATAAATCGCTTTCCTTGCCACATCCTTTTTTTTCCCGCTGCTTACAAGCAGAATCATCTCTTGCCAAGATTTTGAGTTTAAAAATACATTTACTATCACAATTAGCAAGATGAGAAATACCTTTTTAAATCATCTGAAGAACTCTATCTAAAGTTATGAGACATTTCTCTAGATGATTTTAAACTAAAAAATAATAGTCAGCTCCTAAATTACTTTTTATTTAACATTTTGGTAAATTCTTGGATTAGGGTACTTTACTCTAAAACAGTTTTTAGTCCTAACCTGTATATTCTTTAATTTTTACTAAAATTAACCACTGCTTATACAGTTTAAGACCATGGACCTCAATATGGTTGACTATTTTCTCTTAATTTCAAATCATCTTAAAAGCTGTCTCAAATTTTGACACAGTATACCTAAATATACATATGTACTAGGTAAAGTTATTTTTAAAACGACTTTTATATCCTGTTTAAGCAATAGATAAAGGTATATAGGCCAGAAAAGCAACAATAAAGGATGTCCGATGAATCATCTGTTTACATGCAGATATTAACGTTAAACTGTCTCTTTTTCTCACAATCCCCATATGCTATGTTATTTAGCTAATCCGGTATGCTGTCATCTCTGACTCCTCCGCAGAAGTGTAGCTCTTCGTCTTCATACAAACCTTCGTGGGCGCTTCCATTACCATTTTTATACTTTAAAGCCTACTTTAATCATGTACAGTGGCGTAGTTACTATGGGGCTAGGTGGGGCAGTGCCCCAGGGCCCTTGCGCTTACAGGGCCCCTTGAAGATTACACTTTTTTTGCTCTTTACATCTTTTGAGGTCTTGGTTAGTATGAATAAAGATACTTAAAAAAATAGAGGAAAGTAAAAAGTACTGAGGACCTTTTTTTGCTCTTCAAATTTTTAGGGGCTCCAATTTCTTTTTTTTGTCCCAGGGCCCCTTGCTGCCCTAGCTACGCCACTCATCAGTGTACCTACCTTTAAGTTTACAGTTGACACTAATGACGTTCTAAGAAAGACATTCAAAGTTAACGCTAAAATTAATGATTAAGTGATGGTTGACATCGTTTCTTTAAACAAACTTTAGTCAACCCTATTTAGTTTTTAAGTTTGCTTTGGTTAAATAATATTTGTCCTTTTAAGCAAGTTTCTATCAGTATTTTAGTATTTTTGTAAAGCCTCTTTAACGCGGGCCAACGTTAAGTTATTAATACAAACTTACTTTTAGAAATCATAAATTGTAAACATATTTTGTTACATATTATGCGAGTCTAATGCACATTTGTATATTTAATACTGTAAAAATAAACCAACCGTCACTATTCGTCAGCTAACACACGATTTTAAATTAGAAACACCTATTATAACCACCAGCCTTTGGACTAAAAGAAAATGCAAAAAGACAATAGATGATTTCTTAAAATACCCTTTGTAAAACTTTATACTGACGCAATGGTGATATTTTTAAATCAGCCGAATATCCGTCAAATACAAGCATACCTATAACCGGCTTACTGATAAGACAGTAAATTACAGTTTAATCCAGTAATTTTTTGAAACAAGCAATTTTTCTGTGACATTATACGTGAACGTTTTAAATTTTACAGAATTAAGTTTTAAAAAGTATATAGTTTGTTGATTAAATTATATCTTATCTGAGATAACCGTACAGTATTCAGAAAAAGTAATTGTGTATTGTTTATGATAATGGATAACAATTAACTTCATCATCAGTGTGTGACAAAATGTGCAAATGTTGTCAATAGTAAGTATGTTGTTTTTATTTTTTATTACTTAATTATTTAATAAGATAATAAGTACCACATCCTCTTGATTTATATTTATTTTTGTATACCACTAATAAAAGTTATTTTTACCTGTTTTAATACTAGTAATATAATACATTTGTGGACTCAACATCCTAATTAATTTGCTTTAATTTTACTATAAATATTATGTGTCAAATCACAAGACTGAGATCAGAGATCAGAATGATCAGACAATCAGCAGTAATAAAAAATATTTTATAACTTTTCCCAGAAGCAATAATACCTATATCCATTTACGATTTTTAAGGCTTTTAAAAAACTTAAAACAATTTTGTAATTTTTACTTGCGTCGTTTAGTAATTTTTTTTATTTATTTTGGGGTGCTGCTTAGACTGGACCAAACAAACAAATCGACTATTTTTTTTATACAGTGTGTCCCAACTCTATTTATACACCAAATAACTTCGCCCCTGTATAAGATACAAAAATAAACTTGAATTAGAAAATGTTTATTCGGATACACTCTCTTTAAGTGATAGTTCTAGTTATTATACAAGGTGTCTCAAAAGCATGATTTTTATTGGCAAGTTGATTTTTTAAATGGAACACCCTATATATTTTAACAAATTTTGACTCTGTATGAAATTCTACATCAAAAATATATAACACACTATACGTCAATTAGTGCTGGTTGTTGAGATATCAGCAGTATGTTGATATACTCATTAACAATTAAAAGTGAAGAAATAAAGTAATGTTTTGGTTTTAATTATTTTTAAATAATTCTGTCACTGTCAGAGTGACAAATAATATAATAACAAGTTATTAATTACCTTCCATTGTAAGAACTACTAATAGGTATGTCAGAAATTTAGTTTATTTTGGACACCTGTTTACTGAATTGCATTAAAAAACAACATTACGTCAATTATGGCGGGTTTTAAGTTAGGTTAGTAAGTATGTATCTAAAATAAACTAAATAGCTGACTTACTTATTAGTAGTTCTTACAATGTAAGGTAATTAATTGCATGTTATTATATGTTTTGTCACTTTGACAGTGACAGAGATTATTTAAAAATAATTAGAACTAAAATAATATTTTCTTTCTTCACTTTTAGTCGTTAATAAGTATATTAACATACTGCTGATATCTCAAAAACCAGCAATAATTGACGTATAGTGTGTTTATATTTTGATGCAGAATTTATAACACAGTCAAAATTTGTTAAAATATATAGGGTGTTCCATTTAAAAAAACCAACTTGACAATAAAAATTATGTTTTGAGACACCTTGTATATTAACTAATACTGTCAGAAAAAAGTGTATTCAAATAAACATTTTTTATCTAAAGTTTATTTTTCTATCGCTGATACAGGGGCAGTAATGTGCTGTATAAATGGGAGTTGCTGACCTCTGTATATTGAAAATATTGTTAAAAGTGACAAAAAAGAAAATATCTACTAGCCCATAATATTAATATTTGGAGGTCTCTCTTCTTTAATTTGAGTTTTTAACGGCTTGTACTTTAATTTTGCGTCAAAGCTGCCTATCTATTAGGGTAAAAAATATCTGCATATAAACCTTTAAGAAATTAAATTGCATACGAACGTCAGCCACCAGCAAACAAACATAATATTCTTTTACATTTTACTGACACTTTTCCTCCTGTCAGTAACATCATTTATATTACAGGTGGCTGTTTGGTTTCACCTTTTACTTTGGTAGTTTTGCAATAACATTTAATTGAATAATTAAAGATTCGAATATTAAATTTTTTTTTAAACTTGGCACCCGGTGTCTCTCAAATGCTACCACAAATTCCTTTGACCAAAGCTCAACGATCTTACTCAATTTGTTTTAGTTCAAAATTTGATCCTTATAAAATTGCAGGGTGTCAAAGTCTCCATTTAATTTTAGTTATTATTTTTTTATTATTAAAAATGTTTTAACGAAATTCGGTATTGGGGGATTCTTTAGGATGGGAAACTAAAATCTGCTGTTTTTGTAAATAGTAGTGGGAACCACCTGCAATCCTTTATCTATGTTTAAAATGCTTCCACTTTTTTGTGCCTCTGTATATTATAGCTCTCGTGAAAAAGTTTTATTGTCTCATATTCTCTAAACAAAAAGTTATGTCCGGTTGAAATCGCTCGAGCAACCGTTTCTAAGATATTTTAGATTAAAGGTTTTATTACACACAAAAAATTAATTTGTATTCCTTCAACCTTTATTTAGGCCACCCAACTTTATTTGAAAGGTCTTTACCAAGTTCTAGCATAAACACCCTGCAATAAAATAAATCGATTTAACACAATTTACCTTAGTTAAAAAGTTAATCGTTTGCGAGATACAGGGTGTCAAAGTAAAAATAAAATAAAATGAAAACATTGGCACCCTGTATCCCGCAAACGATACATTTTTGACAAAAGTAAATTGCATTAGATCGTTAAATTTTGGCCCAAAAAATTTGTGGTAGCATTTTGAACAGACTTTCGGGTGGCTTAAGTAAAGCGTAAAGAAATGCAATAATTGAACTTTTATAAAAAATATGTTTAAAATATAACCTTTAATCCAAAATGCAAGGTCTCTTAAAAGATATTTCATATTTTAAAAATCGATAAAAAATAAAAAAAAGCCATTTATTAAATTTTTTAAAATTTATTTTAAAAATACATACTTTGGGAATTTATTTCGTAAAAATAATGCGGTCGGAATGTTTTTCCCCGCGTTCGCTTATTCATTCGTTTAATTCAACAATAAAATTTCTGATGACGGATTGGCAGGTAGGCTCCGTGATGGCTCCCATTTTGTGGCGAATATTTTGATTTAATTGCACCAGGGAGGTTGGTTTATTAACATAGACTTTAGATTTAAGGAAATCCCACAGGAAAAAGTCCATAGAAGTCAAATCAGCACGGTGTGGGGCCAATTTATGTCACCTCTTATCGAGATTAATTTGCTTGGACAATTTTCACGAACTCGTGCGCAGAGATGCATTGGACGTGTGAAACGTTGCGCCATCCTGCTGGAACCATGTTCTTTAGTTGTAGCCAGAAAAATTATGTAGTTTAAGCCTTTTATCTGCAAAAGTACGGACATATTATTTCTCGCGATGACATCGCAGCCCATACGGTCGTCCAAATTTTAGTTTATCTAGTGTTGAATCGGTCTTCTTAAACTTATTCATCTAATTCCGAATGAGAAAAATGCTTGGTGCATCATTTAGGTGGCGAAAACCTCAAACTAACGTCGCAGAGTTGCCGTTCTTATAAATTTTGCGTAAACAAAACGCGCGGTCTGCTTCTGTAAAGCCCTTCATAGCAACTAAATTCCCAAAAGCCAGGCTACCGATTAACATACCTCCCATGCTCCTTAAATGCGTTGCGTTCACACAGGAATCCAAACAAATATAAAATTTCCTTTGACACACCCTGTATCTTAAAAACTCTTGGTCGTGGCGATATTTACCAAGTATGCCTTTTTTGTGCCAAAAGTATAAAAGATTATTTTTTTACTGGGGCTATAAAATACCAAGGCAAAAAAAAGTTATGACTATTTAAACATAAGCTAATGACTGCAGGTGGCTCCCTACACATTTTTTAACAAAGACGTTAGAAAATTTTAATTTCTTATTCTAAAAAAATAGTTAAAAATATCATAGGAATTTAATTCTGAATTTATTGAAAAATATCTTAAATAAAGTAAAATCTTTGACACCTTGTATCTCGCCAACAAAAACTTTTTGACCAAGGTAAATTATGTTGTATCGTTTTATTTTGGCCCAAGAAGTTTGTGGTTACATTTTGTACAGACCTTTTAGAGACACTCTGTATAAAATAAGAAATTCAGGTCCGTATTTAAAAAAAAACTAATTGGAAAATGATAGCTGAAGCACAAATGGTCTAAATTGAAATTTAAATACATTATGTTGCAGGGTCCCAAAAACCAAGACTTTTTAAAATATTTTAACAACATTAATTTTGGCGTTTTTTACAAATTAACCATTACATCAAAAACGAATGTTAGTTTTGCAACACGGTAAATGAAGGGGTAAAACGGCGCATTTTTCTAATTTAGGCGACCTGAATAAATAAATATAGAATTAAAACTAATACAAAACATATTTAAAAATAAATGTGTTGTAGTAATAAATTCACACTCTTTTGATTAAGCTAATTAAATTAACATACAAATACATCTGCGTGTATTGATCTGAAATGTTTCAACGGCACCGTTCAATAGTTTTGCAACTCTAGACAAAGTACTTTGATAGACAGTTTATTTAAAAAATAAGTAAATAAGTTCAAGTATTTAAGATTCGAGTGCTCAGCGATGCTATGTTTATAAATAATGCACTTGTGCACATGGCGTTGGTAGGTTGTAAAATTTTTATTTTATTGTAATAAGAAAAATATTAATTATTACCAGGCTACTCAGCTGTGCGGTTTATATTAAATTGGGGAATACCCGCTAGATAATCACTAAACCGGACAAAGCTTAAATAATCTATTATTTAAATTTATTTTTAAAAATTGCCAAGTACGTTATTCTATGTACAATGCTTGTCCAAAGTAAGGCTCTCCTCTCTAAGTGTTAAGTTGTATTTTTTATGAAAATTTAAGGACTTTGGGTAGGCAACATAAACCAAGTTTTAAGCAAGAAATGGTCTTGGGTACATCATTTTAAAGCTCCTGGCGAGTACTTTATAACCCCAAAATATAATGTCAATACCTTTGCTTACAACAAAATGGCGGTACTTTGAAAATTACCTAAATACCCCTAAATTTTAATGACGTATTGCCGAAGCTAATAAAGTTAGGTATACCTAAGGTGGTATTTTCTTAAAGCTCTTTTAAATACATTTTTAATGGTGATATAATATACAGGGTGCATCATTAAAAAAATATATACTTTTTGTCCCACCCTGTATATTATCACCAATATCATTATTAAATAGATTTTTAGAAAAGCTTTAAGAAAATACTAAATTAAGTATATCTAACTTTATTAGTTTTGGAAACATGGCTATCAAAATCAGGTATTCAGGTAATTTTTAAAGTACCGCCATTTTGTAGTAAGTAAAGCTATTGACGTTATATTCTGGGGTTATAAAGTACTAGTCGAGCTTTAAAATGATATACCACAAGACTTCAATCCATTTATTTTTTAAAATTAAGGCCCACTCTTAGTTTAAAATTTATATCTTTCATTTCTGGCCTAAAATTTGGCTTATGTTGCCTAATATCTTCAAATTTTGACAAAAAAAATCCAACTAAACTGTAAATAAAATTATTTTCTTTAAAATTTTCGTAAACTGACGGTAAAACAATATATACTGAAAATTGTCAAATAATATTTTAAATTTTTTAAAATTCTTATAGAATGACGTAGCTAGTTCCAAGCAGGCCCTGTGTCAAATTGATAGGGAGTCTTTTACGAAAAATAATACAAAAATATTAATAAACCGCGTAAAAACTCTCATACAGAAACAAACGGAAATAAAGTAAACGATAATATCAGGTGCATTCATAAAAACCTTAATAAAGTTTTATCTAAAACATTAAAATTTGGTTATAGGCCTTTTATTTTTTTTAAATATTAGTGCTATAAATTAATTCAAACCACGGTGTTTTTAACTCTCGGATTTCAAGCAGCAGCGATAATACACATTAATTTAACAACAAAAATACATTAATAGTAAAACAACCTGTTTAAAAACAAGCTTTTATTTAAATGCACTTTAAAAGAATAAAATAAACTTTTTCTATAAGAAAAAAATAACGTCATAACACAATTTGTCGCAAGATTTACCTAGTCGTGCTTAATTGTTTGAAAATTTAAAAATGTAAATCAATTAGATCAAGCTACATATCTAATTAATTTATCTACTTGGGAAAATAATCGTTTTTTTCTTGTAATACCTTTAAGGAGCAGTTCAATTATTACGTTGGCAGATTTATTACAATTATTAACCCCCCTTCTTCCATGTAATCAAAACTAAGCAAGGTCTAACCCCACTCCCATGGTTACGTAAACATTTGTATATCCATTTTTATTATTATATGCAGTTATTATTCTGGAAATAAAAAATAGGCTTAGGATAGATGACTTTAACGCACAAAAATATTCATTCAAACAAACATTACTGACCGTATTCAACATAGAGCAAGGTACAAATATAACAATAATAAATAATATTACAAACAAAACAAACGTTCTTAAAATTTTTCTTCTGTATATTAATGTTTACATCGAGCCATTTAAGAAATGCAACAAAATAACATAGTTTATTATTGTGGCCAGTCGACAGAGTCAATCATAAGAAATAAATCTGTCTTATAAATTCAGTTTTTCCATCTCGTACAGAAAAGACCCCTGGAGATGCCTTGAGCAATCGCTGGCAAACGTCGGTAAACAATTTTAATTTGACGCGGCTGAGTACTCTTGAATGCGCCCCATTGTGTGGGTGGGTTGCCATATGTGTAAACCAGTAAAAAGCTGCTGCCACCACCCATGTCATTAAAAAAATAAGCAAAACCAAGACCCCCACCCCCTATAGTGCTTACGTAATACTTGAACGGTCTCTTATACCAGTGTTATACCTATGTTAGACTCGTCAAAAGGATCCCCCTAAAAATGTTAAAGGAGTTCTTATCATAAAGTCCATTTTATGACTGGCCCAGGGACTCTAATAGTTATTGGTAGATCGCACCGCCCCGCCCCTGATATAAACCGTTCGTTATATCCATAACCTACATTTAAATCCGCAGTGGCAAGAAGCATTTTTCGGATTTTTACGACCTGGCACAGTAAACAAATGGACGGGTGGACGAACATGCGCACTTAAAAGCCGTGGCAAAATACTAACACCGGCACCCCGTACCCTCCGTCCGCGGTCTGACCGTGACGCTCATTATCTTTTTTTTGCGCCCATGAAATGTAAGTTTTTTTCGCGCAGGTAATAACATTGGCAATCCATCGAGATCAGTGGCAGCAGCACTATAAAAACCAAACCGTTACAATATTAGCCCACTTTAAAGATACACATGATTATTTTTCAGGCCAGTAAAGCAAACCTTTTTTATTTTTATTTTAGCTACCCAAACTTACATTTTTCTTTCATTTATTAATAGACTTTTCTTTTTAGTTGTCTAGAAACATGTTACTGGAACCTTATAGAGGAGAAATTTTGCTTCGACAAAAACATTGCCTTATACCAGGAACCCGTAAAAAAATCAAGCGAAAAAAATAACAACATGTTTGATAACATGGCTTTCTACGATAGCGTATCTGTGATAGGTAAGAAAATATTTGTTAAAAAAAACGCTTTACCGTCATTTCTAATTATTTAAAGCTAGATTTGATGGAAGTATCTATTTGGTACCCAATGTATAAACACTGGTTTTTCTCTTTCTGGTCCCTAGAATAAAAACCCTTAAGTACATCGTAAACTTTTATTTTGAATCGCACAAATTAAAAAAAAAAAAACAAACAAGTTCTTTAATTATATAATACAGGCATTTTATATATATATATATATATATACATTGCAAATGCAAACTTGTCTAATACGTAGACGCTTGTTTTCTATGCTATTCACCACGACTCGATACAGCCTCACTGATGAGTTCCTGTAAGGCAGGCGAAACAAACCGGTCTGGCGAGAGAGTCGTGGTGGATAGCATAGAAAAGCAGGATGTTTTCTTTTGACTGTCTTTAAAGGGAGTAGAATATTTTATATAAAACGGTAAGTGATACAGGGTTTATTAAATTAGGACAAAGTTGCGCGTTTTCTTGTTTAACAATATTTGGTTTTAAAAATCTAAAAAATTGCAGCCGTTCCGGAATTATCCAAAAAAACCGATATTTATCGAAACAGTTTTAATTCTTTTTTCTACATTATTTAAACAGATATTTTAAATCAAACTACATATTGTTGCCACTTTTTCTGTTTTATAAAATAATGTCATTAAATTTTAGATCCGACGTTTCCTCTTAGACCACCATCATCAACTTAATTTTTAAAAAGGCAAAATATTTTGTTTCAAACTTAATAAAGTCATATTTTAAATATATATCCAACGTTATATCACACTTAATATTTATGCTACGTTTTGAACCAAAAAACCCTCATTCACTATTTAGTCATAAAAAATGATTACTTTATTCCAAACGATCGTGAAAATAAGCTTAATTAAACGATTATTTTAACTTAATTGTAGCCTATCATAAAAAAAATGGATGCATACTTACTTGCGAACAGAAATTTCCCCGAACGTTTGGGGAAAACCCGTTATTTTTAATGGCAAAATAGTGAATGATGGTTTTTCGATTTTCGGTTTCGGTTGCGACGACGTTTAGCAAACGTAAGGTGTGATACGTCGTTGAATTTAGAATTCACATAAGAGTTTATTTAGTTGAAAACTAAATATTTTGCCTATTTAAAAAAGAAAGTTGATGATGATGGCTCAAAGACGGAACGTCAGATATTAAATTTAATGACATCATTTTATAGAACAGAAAAAGTGGAAATAAAAATATGTTGTTTGTTTTTAAATATCTCTTTAAATAAACTAAGAAAAAATAAAAGCTGTTTCGCAAAATTTTAGGCTTTTTAGGATAATTTCGGAACGGCTGCAAATTGCTGCCCCTAAAATTTGTAACACCCTGTATATCTTGTTTTGCATCTACAAACCGTCCCCTAATGAGGTGTAAATTTAGTTTGAGAAAAATTATTTATGATAAAAAATTTTGCTTGGTAAATAAATATTATTTACAAGGAGAAAATATTAATTTTATACACAGAGGTTTCAAAAACTTAAGAAAAATAAGTTTTCTGCAAGAGGAAACTACCTTTATTTTTCATTTTTGGGTAAAATGTCATTAAGAAAGTTTAATTAAAATAGAAGTTGTAATCAATAAAAATACTAATACAAAAATTAATTGAACTCCATATTTTGGCAAAAACGCGTTGATCACATTCGTTATTGAAATTGCTATTCTAAATAAATTTTTTAAATGATGTTTTGCGTAAAAACAAGAAATAAAGGTAGTTTACTCTTGGAAAAAAATTATGTTGGGTTTTCAAGTTTTTACATACTTTGTTTTTAAAATTAACATTTTATCCGTGAATTACAAGTAAAAAATTTTTATCGAGAAAATGAAATTTTTATATAAGTGTTTTCCTGTACACCCCATTCGTGAATTGGACCGTAAGCCAGATTCACAATTTTGTCAGTTATTTCCTCTTAGTCCATAACTTGTAAAATACTTTAAGAGAGTTGTACATAAATTTTTGTGAGCGTCAGCTGCGTCTCCGATGGTGAAATTGTACAGGGTGTTCCAGAAAAAAGATCAATAATTAACTTGTGTTTTATTTAAATAAAATACCCTGTATATTGGTTCAGTTTTGAATTAGAGAAGTAAAAATAATGTGAGTTTCGTCGGCAATCCCTATACCAA
This sequence comes from Listronotus bonariensis, assembly GCA_014170235.1. NCBI lineage: Eukaryota > Metazoa > Arthropoda > Insecta > Coleoptera > Curculionidae > Listronotus > Listronotus bonariensis. Next base: position 78,001 of record JACEGR010001827.1, on the reverse strand, counting down.
AACTGAAGGGATTTTAAGATATTTGGGATTTTTGAAAAAATCATGACGAAAACAAAATTTTAATACATCTTACCTTACTTACGCTTGACTTTTTATATTATGTTAGATTGCTAGAAAATTAGGTGTAAAATCACCCACATTTTAAATGTAGAACAATATCAATTGATGAATTAGCTAAAACAATTCCTGTTAATCCTCCTATTGTAAATAGGAAAATAACATATGGGGTAGAATTTTAAAAAAATCCTAAATATCTTAAAAACCTTACATTTTTGGTATAGGTATCGCTGATAAAATTTACAGTATTTTTATTTCTACAATCCAAAACTAAACTGATATAAAGGGTGTTCCATTTAAAAAACACAAGTTTAATATGAATACTTTTTGAAGCACCCAATATAATTTCACCATCGGCGCCCCAGCTGACACTCACAACAAGTCATGTACAACCCTTTTGAAGGAGTTTAAGAGTTATGGACGGATTGTGAGAAAAAATTGGTTACGAAAATCTGTTGCTTGATCACGGACCACCAGTGGGAATCCGTGTACTGTAGTATTCTACAAATCGGCTTCATTCTACCTCACTCGCTCCCCCGCTTGAAGTCGATCAAATTGGTCGCCTATAAGCGAGGTCTTCGAACATGTAGAATTCTACATTTTTTAAAAAAACTCCTGTGTTATTAGAATGCAAACATTTATTTTATTGTATTTTTCAATGATAGAAAAAGATAATTTTAGTTCTACCCATGTGTTTACTGTCCAACCAATGAGACCTTGATTTTTGCAAAGATTCACAATTGTGCTAAAGCAAATTCGCTATTGAATTTTTAGTTTAGATAATTTTTGGTCACTTATTTTTGCTTTACTGATTTAAAATATTCACAGTGAGTAGGGATAGATAGCCGATTGAGGGACCACCACCACCGGTGGAGCTTATTATCTCAAGATCTATGACACCAGCAATTATTTAGGAATCTTGCGCAACTCCATATTTAGGGCGTGGCCACACAATATTATGCACATGCGACAAACTTGACAACAACGGCCCTAGGCCTGACCTGACGCCCCGGGGGGTGAGGCGGGGGCGCAGAGACGCGAGGGGAAGGGTAAATAATAAAACACATTGTATATATTAACTTTATTTAAGCCACATTGTACATTGACTCTTAGTAATTTTATACACAAGTTTAGATAGTAATAAAACACTACAAGCTACGGCAATTATTTATGGCGGTATTAACGTACTCCTTGCATTTTTATCCAAATAATATTTTCTGAACATACCCATTGTAATTTCAAGGTCAAAGCATACAAAGCGTCAATAATAACAAAGATAGCTGCGGTTAGATAATAAACGGTGAAAAACAGTGGTAACTAAATAAAAAGCAGTGTTTGTAGTAAAGCGTTTATTTTTAAATTACAAAATACGTGGTTGCCATATTTCTAAATAATTCTTAGAATAATGCCTTATAAAATAAAAAGCAGTGTTTGCAGTAAAGCATTTATTTTTAAATTAAAAAATACATTGTTGCCATATTGCTAAATAATTCTTAGAATAATGCCTTATAAAATAGGATATTTAATTATAAACTCAACATGTATTTTGGTACGTGGTCGTATTTTATCTCCTAAAAATAAAATATAATCATTTAAATTTAACTTCTGATGTAACAACTCGCTTGGTTTTTCATATGCTGTTGCGTTTATATACGTTTTAACAGGTGTATCGATATTAACATATTCAATAATTCCACTTGTAATGGGAAACCTGTAGTAATCGAATTTTGTGCCATTTATATAAAGGTGTTTTGACAAACCCTTTTCGCAAACCAACATAATATTCATGTAGCCATACAAGTTGTTTTCGGGCTTATCCTTTACACCATCTTCTGTTTTAAGCTTGTTTGCTAAATGATATGAATGAGTTAAATTACGTCCGAATTTGTCGAGAGTCATCTTGAAAATGATGTTATTTAATCAACTCTTTTTATTCAATAATATCGGCTTCTTTTAACTCTTCAATAATACTCATAATCTCATTTTGGTGGTTATTATTACCCACTTGCTTGCTAGCCATTAACAATCTTAATCTATCCACAAGCTCATTTGGATCATCCTAGTAAATATAATCAGTTTTATTATTGTTAAATATTTTATGTTGAATATCAATTGGTAAACCATAGCCTTGAGTATTTTGTGCTCTTGTAATTCGCAACTGTTTATCGCGTTCTTTTTGTTTTCTTATTCGCTCCTCTTTTATAAGTTCGAGTAATGGTTTAATTGTTAACAAGTACTTGACACCTCTGTTGCCAACATGCTGTTCGTTTTCATTAAAGTTTCTCTTACTAGCATTGGTTAGCAAAACCAATTTTGCAAATGCTCGCTCGTCTAGTGCTGTAAATTTGTTTTTTAACGGATTGGTCTTGAATATAAGTTCATATAGACCAGGAGTTCCAATAAATTTTTCCCCTTTAACATAAATATCTGGGCCGTTAAATTCAAGTCGAGAATCACCGAAAGTTAGATGATCAGTAGCCATATCATGTTTTAAATAGTTTCGATCGTACTCGTTTTCCGTATCTTTTATAAAACCTTCCACATATTCTCTAGGTAGCGGATCATACTGATCTAGATATTCTCGAAAGGATTCTTCCGGAATACTATCAATCTGAACAGGATTAAATTGTCGGTCGACTTTAAAGTCATCATCATCAAAGTAACTTTCTTCAGGTTGGTGCACATAGATAGTTCTGTTTAAATCAGTTTCCTCTGTTTCGCCTTCTTCCATCATTTAATCATCTTCCGACGGCTCATCAACTGACTTTACTAAGACAAATTCTTTTGGAAAATTGTTAGGATTTCATAATATTTTGCTAAAGCTCAACGTTAAACATGTATCGCAAACACCTGTAAACATTCTGAAAATTAACGTGATTAAAATCGAGTGTAATATCGTTACTGGCGCCTATCACAATAATAAGCTTGTTCATACAATACATGAATTTTCGCCATCAGTACCAGCTGGTTTCAAAATTATAGAAATTCCTCAAAATGTGCTTTATATGCCTGCATCCACCAAAATTATCAGCAACATTATATTAAAACTGGTTGATCAAGATGGTGAATTGGTTGACTTTAGAGGAGAAGTTATTACTATTAGATTACATTTGAGAAAGTCTTTATAAATAACTACTTCGTGATGTGTGTGTCAGTATACTGCAGAACATTGTGCAGAGCACACGTACTATGGTTGTTAAATATATCGCCAAGAAAATTGTCAATTTTAACCAGCTTTGGAACACTAAAAGAGCTTAACAGAAGAAAATATAAGATTTCTTGCATCCATAGGGCTTCTTGTTAAGAACTCTGAAAATGAGCATTTTAAATGTGACAGATTCGCTAAACTTTGATAACTCTATTACAAAAATAGAAAGGCATAGCCATTTACCGTACTCCAGTTCTTTTAAAAATAATGATGAAATTCGAATACCGGTGCAACAAACTGATATATACACCCTACCTTGGGCAAGTCATATTTATTTGGAAGGACGACTTTTAAAAGGGTCCGATGGAAGAGTTTCAGACACTGCTAAACTTGTAAACAACTTTGTGGGACACCTCTTTGAAGAAATTCGTCTTGAAATTGGTGGAAAAGTTATTGATTCGATTAGATATCCTGGAATAGCAGCAACAATGAAAGGTTATGTCTCTTACAATGGTAATGAGTTAATTAAATATAAAAACGCTGGTTGGAGTATTGAAGATGATTTTACCTGGGACGGGATGGGCTCAAACGGAACTCTTAATGTTTGTGTCCCACTAAGGACATTACTAGGATTTTCAAAAGATACTTATAAATGTTAAGCATGAACTGATATTGTTAAGAAGTTCGTCCGATAAAAATGCCGTTATTTCTACCGATGGAGAAAATGTAGAAGTTAATATTGATAAAATTGTTTGGAAGCTACCACATATTACAGTATCCGATGCTGAACGACTAGAACTTTTACAGATTGTTGGAAGTGGAACTGAATTGGATATCTGTTTTAGAAGCTGGGAACTCACAGAACATCCTTCAATACCGATTGGAAAACATCTTACATGGACCATTAAAACTTCTGTGCAGGTGGAAAGACCAAGATGGATAATTTTAGGTTTTCAAACAGCTCGAAAAGATAACTACAAGAAAAATTGTAGCTTATTTGATCATTGTGATGTATCAAATGCAAAGCTTTATTTAAATTCTGAATTTTATCCATACGATAATTTAAATTTGGAAATTTCAAGAGGTATAATAGCTACTCTCTATGAAATATACTCAGAATTTCAAGAAAGCTACTACGAAAAAGAAAACAAACCACTTTTAACTCCCAAAAAATTTAAAAACAATGCACCCTTAATTGTAATTGATTGTTCAAGACAAAATGAAATCCTCAATTCTGGCATTATTGATGTAAGGTTAGAGATTGAAACAAAAGAAAACTTTTCTGCAAACACAAATGCTTACTGTTTAATTATTCATGACAAACTTGTAAAATATTCACCATTCAGGGTCTGTGAGAAGAGTTTAAATAACCGTATTACATTATTCTAAGAATTATTTAGCAATATGGCAACAATGTATTTTGTAATTTAAAAATAAATGCTTTACTGCAATCACTGCTATTTATTTTATAAGGCATTATTCTAAGAATTATTTAGCAATATGGCAACAATGTATTTTTTATTTAAAAATAAATGCTTTACTACAAACTCTGCTTTTTATTTAGTTACCACTGTTTTTTACCGTTTATTATCTAACCGCAGCTATCTTTGTTATTATTGATGTTTTGTATGCTTTGATCTTGAAATTACAAGGGGTATGTTTAGTAAAATCTAGTCGGTTAAACCGCTCTCTAATTGGTTAAAAATTAAGTCTAAATAAAATTCCTCCCTCTCTGATTGGTTGTAGTAGGGGTATGTTCAGAAAATATTTATTTGGGTAAAAATGCAAGGAGTACGTTAATACTGCCATAAATAATTATAAAACTCTACGCCTGCGCTCGGCGCTTAAGCCTCCAGCTTACCTCCGCGCCTCTGCGCCTCCGCCTCACCCCTCGGGGCGTCAGGTCAGGCCTAGGACCGTTGTTGTCAGGTTTGTCGCCGCGCATAATATTGGCATTTGTCAGGTGACATTTGGTATTTGGCATTTGGCAGGTGACAGGGTGTGGCCACGCCCTAAATATGGAGTTGCGCAAGATTCCTAAATAATTGCTGATGTCATAGATCTTGAGATAATAAGCTCCACCGGTGGTGGTGGTCCCTCAATCGGCTATCTATCCCTACTACAGTGGAAAATATTGATAGCTATTTATTTGAAAAAAGGTATTTAATTTTACAAGAGGAAGGAGTATCCGATAGACATAATAACTGCTAATGCCATAGTCCAAAATTGACTCCAAGAGTTAAAGAAAATAACATTAAATAAAAATCAATAAAAAAACCTAACCCTTCTTTGTTCCGTGTTAAAGACAATAATTAAAAACTCAATTTCTCAATAATGATATTCCGTAAATCTAATTCGCAATAGCTGTATGCGTGTTCTTTTTCTTCTTGCACAGTTAAACAGAAAAGTATTAGTACACATATAGACATTTTACAAACATTTCCGATGTTTAGTCTATTGGGACACAGAGTACCAAGAACTGCAATTATCGACTTCTCGAGTAGAAATCTACGATAGAAAGCGAGGTGTAGAATTCTATAGAGCACGGAGTCCCGCTGCAGGTAGTCTGTATATTGTTCTTATCACGCGTTCTTCGTTTACACCAATAAAATAATTTGTTGAAAAGTATAAACGTAAATTGTACATTATAAATAAAACTTTAAAGCAATGATAATACTAAACGTTATAAATCATACCTATAATACCATAAATTTAAAAATACGATAAAGTGAACATTTTGAAGTTACAGGTATTAAGATTATATTTATGCGCGTACATACCCAGCGTATTAGTTTATTCATTTAATCGTATTTAGTTCATTAGTTAGTAAATAAAAACAAACCATTTTTTGGCATGATCATATCGCTTTAATATGATTCTATAGTATTTAGTATATGGGTCATTCTTAGTTAAGACGTAAATTCGACGTCCACGGTGAAAAATCACCTTTTTGCAAAAATTTTTAGGACTCTGGTTATCTCTTAAAACTCGAGCTCATATAAGTGGTCACTCACATAAATGTCTGTAATATATTTAATTTAGTCACAAATTTATCCCAATCGGAAAACACCTCTTTCCTAACATGTTCATGGGCCAATTTTGTTTATGTATTAGTAATATAAGTTATCTATTTTAACAAAATTTAATAAATAAGTAAAATTTCCTTTTTTGTCTTTTAAGGTTTAAGTTAATTTCTCGTATTTTGCGTTTCCTCCCATGGCTTGTTTATCTTTTTGTAAAATCGGCATTTATTTACTAACTTCGGAGGAATTAAAGACGTTGAACGAACGCCGTTGAGTATATAGTTTGTAATCAGCGCCACTCGGACTAAGTACGCAGTCATTTTGTAATGTATTTTATTACTGAAAGCATAAAGTAACATACCTACGGATAAAAGAAACCATGGCATGCTAAAATTTTCGTACCGCTTTTGCGGCAGGCTGGCTGCAGGCTTGTCATTTTTGCCAGTTTACACTTTAAATGCATCGGTCCAAGCCTCGCCTCGTGTAACATCAACGGTGGGAAGACACGTAAGCTTACTGAAATGACTAACTGGCGGTATTTCAACGAGAAACGAATAAAATTATATTGGGAGTTTTCGCATGCCCTGTCCTTAAATCGGCTATTCCATGATAACTCTTATAATTTCCTTACTCTATGCTGAAAGTCTCTGGATACAGTTGAAAAAAGTAAATAAAGCCTTTAACCTGCTTAGTTTTATTTTAAATTTATTTATTTAAAAATTTTAATTCACCTGTATATTTACTTTTAGTTGTGTATAGATTTATTATTATTATTTTTTTTTTTTTTTGTTAATGACGTCTAATAAGTACATTTGTAATCATTTTTGTTTTTGTTACTGAAAAGCCTCTACCCCGTTTGTCTCTTCCCTGTCATGTAAGGGTCAAGGGAAAGACATAATATCCAGGGGATGTACAAAAACTTCAAACTATAATTTTTTACGTTTTTTTATGTTTAAAGGTTTACTATTGTTATTTGATTTAACCTATAAATAAAGGGAGTCCTACGGAGAACTGCTACTATCGATTTCTCGACAAGTTGGCTTTGGAAAATATTCAAATTTTGTTAGTTTTTTTTTCTGTAAAGTCAGTGGGGGACAATAAAAAATGTTGGCAGTTCCAGCACTTCCCGTTATACCGGAAGGTAATGTCAACATCCTTATTTTAAATAGAACACCCTATATATTATTTAAGTGTTAGAATGTGCCTTAAATTTTAAATATTTTTTATGAATAATGCCTAATACCTGAGTCCAACATTTTTTGACATCATTTAAATTTTATGTCAAAAATTTTACGTTTGCAAGTCATCACATACCCATCAATTAAAAAATAATAACAAAATTATATTGTTTTTTTGTCTTTTTAAAAGCTACAATTTTGATACGTATTTCAAGTAAATCTATGCAGGACAAAAGAGTTGCTGGGTTTATTTAACACGCTTTTTATTAACTTGGGTTGTAACTATCCATCTATCTATCTATCTATATATGTAACGGAATCTTTGAGCCTAATTTTTACCAACTTCCAGCTATTCGATTTCTTTGAAACTTTGCACACGTATCAAGGACCCGTGACAATGTAATAATCTGCAAACAGTATCCCGTTGTCCTGGTGAGGATCGCCAGGATAAAAAAATTCCTTTATATTATAAAAACAACACCTGTGTTGCCATCTTTTGGCAACATCCCAAACTTTTCTCAGGAACTTTAAAGAAAACACGCTTTTATTAGCTACTCTTGACAAAATAGCGAAGGAATTTTTTAGTGAATAAACTGGAGCATTTTTACATACATACATACATACATACATGCATATCGAACTAAAAAATGAAAAATAAATAATAGTTTAAAAAACTAAAAACACGCTTTTATATGCAACCGAACTAAAAATTAGAAAATAATTTTTCATTAAAAAAAGATTGTCACTTCAGAGTAAAAAGCGTGGGGTGCATTTTACTATTTTTTCATAACTTTTCTCTCATAGATATTGGCAAATATAATAATTATAACATTTAATATATTAAGCACCCCACGCTTTTTCCTCTGAAGTGACAATCTTTTTTTTAATGAAAAATTATTTTCTAATTTTTAGTTCGGTTGCATATAAAAGCGTGTTTTTTAGTTTTTTAAACTATTATTTATTTAAGCTTCCGTTCCTGTGCTACCGACTGCGGCTTCTTATAAAACAAGATATACCTATTAAATTAAATAATAGTTGCTTCATCAAAATATTATTAAATTGTATTACCTTCTCCAGATTTTAGACGTGTCGCGTTTTATCAATAAGCAATTTACGTCTTAACTAAGAATCACCCATATGTATGAATGGTAGACATGTTAAGGGTACGTCTTATCACTTAGTTTGCGTTGCCACTCATTATATGTACCATGTGCGTCTTATAAAACTTACAATGGCTATATGTTCTAAGCCACGGCAAATATCAAAAAATAAAAAATACCGCTTCTATAATACCCGGGCGAAATATTAATGATATTATTCGACACATCTCTATCAACCCCTCACGCTGCACCCCCAGTCACTTTAAAATCTTAAATGGCAACACCCTTTTTGTGGCACCTCTTCGGAAAGCCTATGAAAAATGCCTATTGTTGGTCATAAAAAGTTGGGGTAAAATTAAATACTACCCTTAAATTTAAAAAAGTCATCATTATTATTTACAAAGAGTACCAGAAAATGTCTAATTAAATTATTATAAAATGAATTAAAAATTATTCATAAATTAAAATAATATTTCCTGTAGAGCTAACCCACCCCCATAAGCAGTTCTGGTTAATTCTGTTGCACAAGCGTTCAACAACAAGACCAGTTGCTATTACTTTTTTCTCGATGAAAATTTAGAAAAAAAAACTAAAACTAACCAGAATTAATCAGTACTTCTTATGTGGACAAGTTAGCTTTTTAGAGAGTAATATTTTTATTCATTTTTAATTTTATTTATTTTGTATTGGACATTTTCTGGTACTTTTATAAATAATAAAGTATAATTTTTCTAAAATTAAAGGATATTATTTGATTTTACCCCAACTTTTTATGACCAATGAAAAGCATTGTTCATAAGCTTTCCAGAGAGGTGCCGCATAAAAGGTGTTGACATGGGCAGGGTCGAATTCACTCCCAAAATAAGGAATAGTACCTGATGGCGAAAAAGGTGACGGACGAATTCACTCCCGGGTCAGTTTACCTTTATTACCTAAATAATCGAAAACTTCGTTCAAATTGTTAAGCAGCATTGCCAGATTTGAGGAAAATACTGGGAAATAACGAAAGAAACATATTTCATATATTTACATTTATTTATATTAATATTATTTTTTAAACAGCTACCTTACATCTATGGGAAATACATTTTACAAACTCAAAATTACTTATGCTCTTATTTTCTAATTTTGCTAAATATTTATCTAAGAATTGTTTTTTTCGCAGCACTTTACTATCATAGACTTTAACTATTGTATCAATACTTCGTAGTTTAATATATGAATCTAGTTGAAAATCCAAAAGAACATTTAGAAATTGATGAATATTTGGGTGGGGACTGTAAAATGATGAATTATAACGAGAATGAAAAGATTCGCAGGCATTTGTTGTTAACGTTAAAGAAGATGAATTGTCCGCCCAAATATGTGGTGGAAATCTAGATGTTTCTTCTATATAATTCTCAACTAGATAGTCACAAAATTTAAGTACCCTGTTATCACTGGGTTGAACTTCAGCTAAGTCAATGGCAAAACAATCTCCTACATCTTCTGGCTTTAGAAACGGTAACCCAAATATATAAGTTAGATATTTAGTAATTTCATTTTCTGCTTCATCTTTCAATTTATATTCGCTTGAAAGGTGTAACTGTTGTATTTTTCTGTACCATGCTTGACATAAGTGAAATTTGCAGCCTTTAATTTTAGTGTTAGGAAAAACATATAAAATTGCTTTATGTATAGCGGTTTCAAAATCGGCAGTTATAACTTTTGGAACATAACTCTCACCAACTAATGTAAGATATGCTTCTTTGAGATATTCAAAAGCTAATTTATATGACTCGAAATGTTTGTTTGGGAGAAGAAAGAAAATAAGAGGAACATACTGACCGTTTTTGAAACCGTGAACAGTAAACAACTGCAAAAAAATTTTGGACAATACTGAAAAGTTCCATCAACATACAATTCCGATATTTGTCCTAATGCAGATAAGTTAGTTGTACATGAAAACATCACAATATTATTTTGAGGATCGTTTTTTAACATAAAACTTTCACCCTTGTTAGTTTTTATATCTAAAGTACTTAACAAATCGTGAAACTCAAAAACACTAACCGGAAGTTTTGGTAAAATTTTAGATCTTGTTGAATACATATTCTTCCTGATTCGTTCCACGTCATAAATAGTAATAGTATCGCTGTGTGATTCTCTTACTTTTGCTCGAATTAACTTCATTGGTTTCGCAGAAATATCGTTTATAGCAGATTGTTTCACTTCATTACTTATACTTTGCCTATTCAAAAGCTCTTCGGGTGTCTTCTCATGGTTGTGGTCCAAACAAGCTTCTACGATCTCCAGATTCTCTAGTCTGGTTTTTACAAATGCCTTACAAGGGGGTCTTCTGGATGTACAAGCCCATCTTCTTAACGTATCTTTTGCCAACAACTTGTGAAATGAGAATTTAAACCCATCGACAACGATGAGATCTTTGCCCCTTTCACTTTTGATGATTTTAGCTTCCATATTGCTTACAGGATAAACTACCAGAGTATATTTGTAAACTAAACTAAAATTTATTTTACACCACAGGTTATAGCTAATTTTACTACCTACCTGTTATAGCTAATTTTACTACCTACCTGTTAATTAAAAGGGTCTATTATTCATAATGATACTTGTAATCCGACTTAAAAACATGGTATTTAAATAAGATTATAACATTTAAAGAAGGAATTATATTATAATGATGTATCTGTTTAATTTAGACCTCTAGGTTTCCCTCTTTCATGTTTTAAATCAAAAATTGCGATAACAAATTTTATAGTTCCAAAATTTATTTTTACACGAACATATGGCAACCATGTCTAAATTTTTAAAGAAAACCCTGTTTCTGTTAATAATTAACGCGGAGTGAACTCGACCCATGGCGGGAGTGAATTCGGTTGTCCAGAAAACCTACCTGCTTCAAATGGGAGTGAATTCGTCTCGGCCCGTTGACATTTAAGATTTTAAAAATGACGGGGGTGCAGTTTAAGGGGTTGATAGAGGTGTTTCGAAAAATGTAAATGTAAGAGAAACACCGCGTCCTCATAACTCCAATGGCTGTCAAGCCCCACCCACCCTTAGCGACAAGAATATTTGCATTTTATTACATAGACGTAGTAAAAGCAGATATTTTTGCTTTTTGCTATTTATAAGAGCGAGATAATTTGGAGGTGTCTTGGTAAGAGTGTGTATTTGTTTTATTTAAGTGTTTTTAATTTTTAGCTGATAAATAGGTACACCAAAACTATTTTTATTTTTATTATTATAATATTTAGATTTGCCACGACTTGAAGCCAGTTGAAGTAAGTGGGGACGTAGCGGTGTTTTTCTAAAAGCATTCGATCTTTACAAAAAAGCAAACATTTTTTAAAAGTTTTACGTTGCATTAAAGCACATAAAAATACGTAATTTTTAATTTGCTAATATACTTTTAGCTGGACGTGCGATCGTTACCATCGATCCTCTACCAGAAAAAAGAACGAGTCTCACCCGGTACTAGATCAACCGAGAAAAAGACCAAAATGGCAAGAAAAAAATTCTAGAGGCCTTGAAAAAACTTTCTACGGGAGGTACCACTAATAAACGAAGTACGGTTACCCGAAAAAGAAACTACAGATACTGATGGCGCAGAAAGTGAAACTCAAACAGGACTTATACAAAAAAAAGTAAGTTTTTTTGAGTAGGATATGTACAGAAGATCCATGAATGGACTTTACTATACCTGTAAAAATTATTTTCAAGATTTTAAATAAAAATATATATTTGGTTCAAAAAAAATCTGCTTTAATTGAAATGCTATAAGCTAAAATTTAAAAAAAAATCCCTCCAGGATCTACAAAGTGCGTTATATTCGCGAAAATTTTTGAAAGAATTGCCGTAAAATGAATATGGAAATTTCTTAAGCCAATTTTGTAGATAGAATAAACGAAATAGGTAAAATGGTTACTTTTTATTTAAAGAATCGTCACTTCTTGTGTTATTACTTAAATACTTTTAACTAAACTTGATAATTTTAGCATGTTGAAAGTAAAATAAATTATTTATAAAAAAACCCTTTACACATAATTTCCGCAGTAATCATAAGCGATACGAAAATTATTGGATTCTTCCTTATTACTTTTCTTCATTAAGTAGTTTTAAAAATATATTTTAGGGTTTTGTTCTTATTTTGGACGATTATTAATATAGCTGATAGTATAGCAGATAAAGCAAAACTTTTTTTTAATACTTTTTAACAACTCGTATATCTTTAAAACAATTTAACGAGCCGTTTCTAGTTAGTCCTAATTGTTGCAGTTGCAATATTAAGATAATATTTGCTTGTATAAAAGGTTTTTGACAATATTAGATTTAATTCAAAAATAAATAAAATACCTAATTTTACCTATTTTTAGTATACTTTTTACCACTGTAATCTGAAAAAATCTCTAGAGAGACAAAAATAGGGTATTCCTTTTACCTTAAAGAACCGTTCTGAACCGTTCTCTAAACTGTCAATAGTGTCAAGAACGGTTCTACAACATGCAAAAATGTCAAAAAATTGTAAAAGGCACACTAATGGAGTCGTTCTAGGCGGTTCTGGTGCATAAAGGAATACAGCAAAGGCAGTTTAAGAAATCATTACTTATCCCTATCCGTATCGTAATGCGCTTGCTCATAAGCGATACGTTAGTTCCAATCCGTTACGTCAAACTTGTCAATCGGCACACGTATCCGTATTGCGATTGGTAACTGTGTCCCGATTTTGGTACGTCAAAATTAGAAAAGAAGAAGATTCATAACCATTAAATTTGTTTGACTGATTAATTAGAGAATTATTGCAAGTTGCCATATTAGGTTCGGGAATTATTAATACCGGCCTTATTAAAATTGTGCTTGTACCCATAATTTAGAGTTATTGCAAACCATGTTGACAGTACCATTACCCAAAAAAAAAGGGAAAAAATTTTAGTAGTTTTTTTCTTTATTGTTTTGTGTTGTAGGGTTTTGTTTAATATTACAGAGATACATTTGAAAAAGCAAGGTTTTAAATATTTTAACTTTTAAAAACTTTTAGATTTTGTGGTGAGCAGCCGTTCGGTTAGAGGGACAGTTCCGAAGTTAAAATAAAACCAAAATAAAGCACGACCTAAAACCGACATAAATAAAGCCAGGCACTATACTTATTAAGGAAGTCCTTATCCTACCATGCATCTGCGCGAGCTCAGATGTCAAAATAAGGCCAGCATTATTAGTGCCTGGCCTTATTTTACTGTGCAATAGTTCTCTATTGACAAGTGAGTTAAAAGCTAAAAGTTTTAAACATTGGATTCAAAATTGCATCCACCGTTAAACACGTAATAAAGAGTAGTTGAACCACAGCAAAATTAGAAAAAAATCCGTAGGAAAAAACTGTCGAGGCATCTGTTTGACACCTGTACGGTTAAGATACAAACCCTGAACAAAATTGGTTTAGGTGGTTGCATAAAGAATTTGAAATTACGTTACGTAAATATGCTTTTAAGCCGTACTTTACCTTTTTTGATCGCTGACGTACCTACTGTCTCTCGTTGCGTATAAGAATAGGTATATGTGTGTATATTTATGGTATTGTTTTTTGTCTCTTTGAATATTTGAATATACGTTCTCAAATTAACATTAAAGTAAACTGTCGTTACTTTACTGGTACCTAGACGCTATTTTTTGTTTCATTGTATAATTTAACTTTATTTTTGTCATAGAAATTGCTTTAAAAACTTACCCCAATTTTGTTCCCAAAATTTTATAATTGACTAACATGCATGGTGTTTCTTTAAAAATACGCCAGTAAATTCCAGGTAAAGGTAGCTAATATTGAATATTAGTTTCTGAAAAATCTCTTAACACTTTGACTGCCATGTGTATATTTGTGTATACACATAGTGGTGAGTCAAAACCGCCACGTGTATATTCTGGTATACACAGTCGATTTTATATATTCTGCTGCGTGGGTATTACAGTGCCTACTATCCTACTAAAGTACCACATTTTAATGCATTTTAAATGGAATTCAACTTCGCGTGGCGTGAGATAATATGGAAATTTTTTTAGCGCGAACTTTTTACTTAAAGTTAAGCTTGTACGTTAAAATTGTTATTTTACTAGGGAAATGAATATTAGTATATGTTTGTGTGGCGTAAAAGACCCTTTAATTAAATTTGGCGTGGCAGTCAAAATGTTAAATTTCATTAAATTTCAAAAATAATTGAAATCTTCTTATTGGCACAGTAGATATTAAATATACAGGGTACAGTCAAAAGTCTGAAAAAGCTCATTTACCCGTTATACATTAAACTTTTGTGTTTTTTTTTTGTAGATATATAGCCAGGCCCGAACTTCACATTTAAAAAATATTTGGATGTATACAGGGTTGCTCACAAAAGCGTGCCGATATAAATTTATATTTTTCTAAATGGATTACCCTGTATTTTACATTTTTGTTATACGCTATATAGGGTTAAATCTTTAAATTTAGGAAATATCGAAGTTTTTATTGGAAAAATAGCTAATTCAGAACACTGTTTATAAGGCTACCATTTTCCTATTTTTAAATATTATTAAAGTTGCTTGTGCAGGCAATTAGCTAATACCTCATATTTGTACACCTTATTTATAAAGCAAATAGTGGTAAATTTTGAAACTTTGAAATCTTTAAAACTTTCCTATTTCAAATTGAACACCCTGTATTTTATTTGACCATTGCTTCAGGCTTTTTAATACCTACAAATTTTCTTAAGGTTTCCTATACCTAAGTCAAGTAGTTTTTACAATATTCTTAATTTTTTAATTTTTTTTTTACATGAACATAATAATTTTTATCTTAAAATGTAGTTGGCCAAGAAATTAACGAAGGAATATAATAAATTATGTCATAATATTACTGTCTAAGTTTAAACGTAAGGTGTAGAGTTTTAAAAATGATTTTTTTAAGAAAATAATTAATTGATATAATTTATATTATCGGTGAACCAAAAAAAATTGTTTTAGGCATGCCGATTGTATAACATACGATATCCCAATCAAAGACAACCCAGCAAAAGAGCTTTGGAAAAACTAAAAGAACGATTTAAATCTACAGTGCTACAGGTTATGTAGATTATTTATTGAAACCTAAGATAATCAAAGACGTAACGACAAAAGAAAAAGAATTAGAAATCTTATTACATATTCAGGAAAATCCATCCTCCAGCAGCCGAGATTTGGCCACTATTTCAGGAACTTCACAATCTGCGGTTAATAGAACAACAAGAAAGTACAAATATTATCCGTATCATATTTCACTTCACCAAGAAGTAGATGGAGAAGATTTTATAAAAGAGTAGATTTTTGTAATACAATGCTCAGAAAAATAGCTAATAATCCCGATTTTTATCACTTATTTCTCCGCGAATCTTATAGGGCAATAGTTTTTTGAAGATCATTTATTTGGTGAAATTAACTTATCATTTTTACAAAATTAATTGCCAGTTTTGTTAGGAGCAATGTGGTTACAGCAAGATGGTGCTCCGCCACATTTCCATAGAATTGCTCGAGAATTTTTAAATGAATGAAACAAAAAATTGATTGGTCGAAGAGGTGCCATTGAATGGCCGCCAAGATCCTGTAATCTTACATCATTAAACTTTTACTTGTGGGTTTAAAAAAAAAAGGTGTACGCGGAACGTCTTACTACAAAGGAAAATTTGAAACAAAGGATCACGGCGGCTTGCAGACTAATTTTCCCGCATACGCTATTTGAGGTACGAAGATTAATAGTCAAGATCAATTTTTATAAATGTATTCAAGAAAATGGTCGTATTTTTGAATATTTGATTTAATAACTTTACCTTTTTTCAATTTTAATCCATAGAAATAAATATTTGGCTAAATTATGTCATTTTTTTATATATATTCCGATATAACAATTTGGTAATTTTGTGTGTTCAAAAAACTGTATTAGGACAGTTAGATAGTAGGTATTTATAAAAAAATCACTTTGGTTTCCAAGGTTACTCCCAATTTTAAATAAATATCTACATTTTTTCGGTAAAAAAATTAAATAAATGAAATTATTGAAAAAACTACTTGACTTGGGTATAGGGAAACCTTAAAACCTGAAGCAATGGTCAAATAAAGTACAGGATGTTTCATTTGAAATAAGAAAGTTTAAGAGATTTAAATTTTTAAAATTAACCATTATTTGCTGGACACCCTGTATACTTAAAATATATTTTATAAATAAGTTGTACAAATATGAGGTATTAGCTAATTGCCTGACCAAGAAACTTGAATAATATTCAAAAATAGAAAAATGAAAGCCTTATAAACAATGTACTGAATTTGCTACTTTTCCAAGCGAAACTTCGATATTTCCTAAATTTGAAGATTTATATATACTATATAGCATATAACACAAAAGTATTAGAATGTAAAGAGAAATCTAATAAAAATATAAAATACAGGGTAATCAATTTAAAAAACATAACTTTATATCGGCCCGCTTTTGTGAGCAACCCTGTATACATCAAAATATTTTTAAAATGTGAAGTTTAGTTACAAAAGTTTATGGATAACGAGTAAATGAGCTTTGTCAGACTTTTGACTCGCCCTGTATTTTATTTATTCATTGGTCAATGGCTAATCTGTATACAAGCATTTTACTTCTCAATTTGAGACTAAATGTGGCATAAAAATATGGTCACGCATTGCGGAACAGCACCTTTGAATAATTAGTGCTACTTGAAAGCAACTAAATCATCATTAAAAATATTTTAAGTTTAGTTATTATGTTGACCTACCTGTTTTATGAGATATTAATATGTTTTTTTTAATGGAATTTTTTTACTTACAACAACTGTTTTATCAATACAGCATTAAATCAGGAACCATTAAAAATAAATTGTATTTCCATAACTTGCATTATAAATAATAAAAAAACGTATATTTATTTTCTTTTTTTTCTAGACGCCACATCGGAATCAAATAAAAAATCGGTTAGCTTCCACAACATTCCAGATAAAACATCATCCAGTTCGAGTGATGAAAGTGATTTTAAATCAAAATCAGAAAACCTTATAGTCCCAGAAGAGGAAGAAGTTACCATGAGGGGAAAATCTCTTAGGGAAAGGCGAATGTCAAAAAGTTTGTCATTGAAAATTGGAGGTAAATCTATACCGAACGCCGACAAAATCGTTAGCAAGTCTGTCACTTTTCTTTACCCTGGGCACTTTATATTAAGAAACATAGCTAGTAAATGACTGACTTTTTAAACCAATAAAATAGTTTTTCCACGACCGTTAAAAAAATGCTTTTATTTAAGTCGTTAACAAAAAAGTAACTTTTTTTAACACTTTGAAGCTTTTTTTCAAACTTTGAATTAGTGTTTTGTTTCAGTGCCTACTTCAATAGACTTAAATATCAATTTATGTCATGTTACAGTAAACGCGACATCAACTAAACCAAACGATCAAGTTACCCTTGATTTCGTCATTATTTCTTTTAGTTCATGTGTCACTAGTTTTAAAATTTGACAGAAAATAAATTTAAAATAAATTATTGAAAACTAATAGTAATAATGAATTTGGATGACTAAAAAATAGAAAAGGAATTTATATTGCTTTAGTATTATTTTTACAAAATGTTAGTACATACAATTTCCTAAATTTAAATAATAAATGCATGGTTATAAAGAGGATAATTGTCTCCTAAAAAATTAGGAGGCTATGATTTTTTGTTGCAATTTAATGACTGTGCTGCAAAAATTAAAATTATTAAGGTAAGATAAAAAAACATGTATAAAATGGTATTTTGGAAAATTTCTATACGGTCGCGGAAAAAATATAATATGTAACACATGCATAAAGTGTCTTTTTTACTTATGGAAATTTCCATTCGTAAAAAAAGTATCACTTTATGCACTTGTTACATAAATTGCTATTTTTTATTGTGGTAACTAAGGTTACTGAGTTTTTAAACCATTTTAATATTTTTTTATTGTGGTTACTAATTTATTAAAATCTAATACATTTTTATTTAGATGTTTTTCTTAATAAAAAGCGCCCAGAGTATAGAATTCTGGATTTTAAAATTTTATTAAGATCCTACATCTTCTCTCATCTGGACAAGATGCGGATTTTTGATTTTTTTCCTTTGTGGCACTCTAACAATTTTCAAGAAAATAGCGTTTGACAATGTCACAATATTTGCCATGTTTAATATTTTCTTCAAAAACAAATAAAAGTAAAAAATGCTTCTGCGATTTTTAAAAACTTTTTAAATATCCTTTGTTTCTAATGCCGTTAAAATTCAATTATCGGAAATTTCACAGAAATTTAATTTTGGAAAAACACAACTTTAACAATTTAAATGAAAAGCACTAACCTAAAACCTAAATTTAGGATCTTAATACCCAATAATTTTTAAAAATAATACTAGTAAAATTTAAGATTGCTTTGCCTAATATTAAATGTGGATTTATTTTGTGTAGTATGGTCAATTTTTATAATATTATATATTTTTATGGAGTGTGTTTAAAAGATAGGCCCGGATTAATTTAAAAATATTATTTTTTTGCTATTTTTAAGGCACCCTAATGTTTTACTATTATTATTTTAAAAACTGTTAATTACATTTATACCAGAACACGATTTAAAAAATGATTAAAAAGTAAGAGTTAAAAATAGGTTTAGGGCTTAAGGTACTACTTTTGTTTTAAAAGTATTTATTTTCGTAAATTAATTGTATGTGCATATTTCCGGAATTAAACTTTTAAAAATGCATCCCTATCATTTTATCTTCGTTTTTTTATCACAAAAACAATAAAAGTCGCGGTTGACTTATTAAAAGCAATTTTTTCAACTAGTCAAGATAAGTAAAGTATTTCACATGGTACATGATCTTGCAAAGAATTTTATGAAAAATCCATTAAAACAACACCTATAATTATAAATTGTAAACATAAATATACTGATTTACAGGATATTTTATTATTACTTTTTTAATAATTCTGCTGTTGGGGCAGGTCGTCCACCAGCTTTCAAGAAAATTATTTGTAATTAAATTTAAAAAAAACATTTCTAATATATTTTATAAAAGATCATAATATTCCTAATATTTATAATAATTTATTTAGGCGCAATAATTTTTTATAAATTGTTTTTTATTGATGTATATAACATCATTTAATTTAAGGTGAGTGTGTGAAAAACTATAACAACAAATGCAATGTAGATATGTAAAACAAATCATCAGTAAAGTAAATGAACATTATTTAAAAAAGTCACAGCCTATTACCTTATGTTTCTTTTATTGTACCCTTTAATATAAGAGTGTATTTTTGGAAACTTTTTAATTCCAAAATTTAGGATATTCTCATTACCGTGTTGCAGATGTAGCATATTTTTTAGATTAGCCTATAGTTAAAATTTTGGAAAAAACAAATATTTTTAGACGAAAAATAAGTATTTCTACAAAATTAACGGTTGTACTTTACACTTATTGTTTAAATTTACTTAGTTGATTTCAGATATGTCGTCCCAACATATGAAAGCATTACATTTTATGCTTGGCTTACTATTGTTTTTGTTTTTAGGTCTTTAAAAACGATAAATTACCTAAAAGTTTTAAAAAAGTCTGCAAATCGATTTTACCTATATTAATTTGTTTTTAGATTTTCCAAAAGAAATACCAATTATTCGACAAAATTCCATGCCTAAGTTTTACTTGGACACACCAGAAGAAAATCAAATTAGATCTTCGACAATAGTACCAAATACAGTGATGACACTTAAGAGTCCAATGACAGCTTCCAGCGAGTTTAATTTCGATTTATACTCAGTAGTACAAATGGAAAAAAACAAACAATCACAGCAAAGTCCCAAAAATCCACCAGTGCCCGTACATCGAGAATCTTCTAAATTAAATTTATTTAAGGATAAAATTATGTTAAAAAAGAGTAAAAGTACTGTAAGTACTAGTACTTTACCGTATAGTAACCATATGTAAATACAAGACTGTTTAAAAATATATACTTTTTATTATTCTTATGTGTGCCCAAAAACCACAGGAGATATATATATTATTTGGGTACAAGCCAAAAAATAGAGAAAAACCCAAACAATTTTAAACAAGTAACTAGAGAACTAAAAAGTCAACGTTTCGGTGGCAAGTCTGCCACCATTGTCAAGATAAAATTGAATAAAAATAAAATATTTAAAAATAAAAAAATATTTAGGTTTAAAATATTTATAATTTTTGGCTTTTTTTAGGAGATTTTAAATTTTTAACATCCTAAAAAAATTACTTTACACAGCCCCACAAAAAATAAAAGTTGGTGGTGAAAAACTAGACCATAGTATCTTTATGTTTTTGGGGTCGCTGAATCGGAATCTGGTGTCGGTTTGACCCCATCAGGTTATGGTCAAGGTAATTTTAAGGTCAAATTATCAAAATTCATCGAAAATAGACCAAAAACGTGAGATCTTTATGTTTTTGGGGTCGCTAAATCCAAATCCGAAGTCAGTTTGACCCCATCAGGTCTTAGTTAAGGTTATTTTAAGGTCAAATCATCAAAATTCATTGAAAATAAGCTAATAGTATCAATTTGACCATAGATTCGAATTCAGCGACCCCGAAAACATAATATACCATGATTCAATAAAATTTAATGATTTGACCTTGAAAAGACCGTGACCTTAACCTGATAGGGTCAAACCGACACCAGATTCGGGTTCAGCGACTCCAAAAACATGGTATAGTCTTTCGGACCACCAACTTTTATTTTTTGTGGGGCTGTGTTATCAATGCATTGGCCCTGCTAACTACCATAGTTTTATTAAATTTTTTGATTGAATTAAAACATCTACGAATATATATTTAACATAATGCCTAAACCCTTATATTTTTATAATAATGTGAAAAATGTTTGTTTTTTTTTTTATAATTTAATTTGTATTCCTGAAGGTTTCTCCATTTTTCAATTAAATATGAACCGCTGGTAATAATGACATTGGGTTACGTTTTAATGGTGATACTGGCAATACATTGGGTTATAAGAAAATATTAAAATGATGTTTAAAAACAATCCATCATGAACAATAAATAAAATGCAGATCAGAAAAGCTAGAGTGTATTAACGCAAGGCTTGCACAACAGTTGGCGCGTTCTCTCATGTGTAACAGGACTAAAGAAAATAATAATTTAACCAGAATGATTTTAATAAAGTTTATTTTAAGTAGTGCAATAATAATAAATATATTCTATTTTTTTACTTTTATGGTGTAGAATGGTTTAGGTTCATAAATATGTATTTTAATTTTACCAGATACTCGGCTCAACAATTTAACAACCAGTTAAACTTATAAGCAGAACCAAATACACACGTCGTATCACTATAAAACGTTCAATACAGAATTTTTGCCAATGCATGAAAAGTAGCCAGTCTGAAGCAACAACAAAACAAGCCCTATGTTGCTAGTGTTCAACACAATTTGAACGTTTTAAGCTTGCGCGACGTGTATATGTGTTATAACTTACCAAGATCGTTTGACTAGGTAAGGTCGACTCGTAAGCCTTGCAACATGGCGGACCATACGTCACATATGTATTTTGCTCATTATTTAATGAAGTTTTTAACAGTGTAGTTTGTGTTTTTGTAAATATTAAAGAAATACTTTTAAATACTGTTAATTCCAGTTGTTACCGTAATATCTTTATCTCCTATTAATAAATTATTTAACAATGATTATTCAGCTGATTTTTAAATATTGTATATCGCGCTCTTTCGCCCTCATAGTATTATCCGTCTAGACATCCTTGTTGGCGCCAAGGAACCAGCAGTGCGGTACATATGTGACGTAATGAGGCAACCTTAACTAGTCAAACGATCTTGA
The DNA here is from genome assembly GCA_014170235.1 of Listronotus bonariensis. Lineage (NCBI taxonomy): Eukaryota > Metazoa > Arthropoda > Insecta > Coleoptera > Curculionidae > Listronotus > Listronotus bonariensis. The sequence goes on along the minus strand of JACEGR010001827.1, from coordinate 55,627 downwards.
TAACTTACAACCTATCCGTAAAGTATCCGAACTTATGTGTATAGACTTTTTATTTTAGGTATGGGCAGTTTATCAACTGAACAGATATTAAGAAACACATTATTCTCATATAGCTAATTAAATTCTTCGTAACGAGGCACTGATGCATAATATTCGTCATCAGATGCATTCTCTTCCATCATTTTTTTACTCTGAAATTAAAACAATATATTTAAAAACCAATATAAAAACGTTAAATATAAATAAACATGAAACATTTTTTTTTCGACTTATAAGTTAACTAATTGTAAGTAAATTTTAAACCTAATAGTATTTTGTACTGACGTTAAAGGTCTGGCCACACATGACCGCACCAAAGCCGCACCGAGACCGGATTCAAAATGATAGAGAAAACTGGTGCATATAATACGGTGTAAGGCTTTTGCGGCCATCTTTTGCTAAACTTATGTTTTTGGGCTATTCAGCCGTCGTCGTAGATTTTGTTTTCTTGACGTTTCGCCAGCGCGAGTGGTTGGCATCCTCAGAAGGTTCCTAGTAGACTACTTGCGTACTACTGTACTCACGGTAAAAACCTTCTGAGGATGTCTATCTCCTTGTTTAAATAAAACATATTTTTCTGCTTATTTCTGTTCCTTTTTATCTAAACTTATCTAAATGCAGTAGGTAAAGGTAAAACCGTGTTACCTTATTTGTAAAGGACTAGTATTACTCAAATATTATTAAATACAAAACTTTTTGCGCCACATACCCCTGCATTTCACCAGCGAGACGCACGGCTGCGGGCTCGTTGCGGTTATGTGTGTAGTAACCAGAACTAACCAGCTGCTGCTGCCAAAATGTTATTTTTTAGAATTTGTATTTATAGTGATACATTTAATAACTAAATAATTTTTTAATATTAAAGATTCTTTTCAAATGAAAGAATAGCCAAAAAAATGTAGTATATTAGACAAAACAATTTTTAAATAAAATTAAATAGATTTGTTAACACTAACAGCTTATCTGAGCATAATATAAAATATCTTACTTGAAAAACCAAATGACCTATTTCGGTAAAGCAGAATGTAAGGCAAAGACACAGGCCCAACGCCTAATATACAAGGTGTTTAAAGTTAAGTCGGCACTATTGCAGACTTTCTTGTTAAAAGAGATACGATTTTAATTAAATTAACAAAAAAATATAATTTTTAGGCTGATTACATGGTAATGTATAAAAAAACAATTAAACAAATGAGTCACGTAAAAAATACTTTTTGCTGCCTTCAGCAAAGTCGTAACTTTTAATATAAAAACGTTGCATGCTAGAGCAGTAAAAGTAACGAAAGGAAGCAAACCCGTATGTATTCGTTACTATAAAAATGAGTACTCGTTACTATCGTATCGCTAGATTACTCGTGACTTTTAAAACCTTCAGTATTAACCCAACGAAGCGAATCAAGTCGTATTTTGTACACTTATGGTACGCTTGTAGAACTGCAAATGAACTATTGACGCAATCTTCTAAATTATAATGAAAATCAATACAGGTATCAAAATTATTTATTGCCAAAAACATTTAAACGACGAAAATGTTTTGTCCTTAAACTGAAATTAGACGTATTAAATAAAAACATATTTTAAACCACTACAATAAATGCGAGCAACAAAATCTTGCGAGTAACAAAATATTTGGACCAAATTTCATAGTATTGTGTTTAATACTGTTTGGCAATTTATGGTGGAACGACTTAGCCCCCGGCACAACGTCTAAAACTTGTTCAACTGTATTATGAAAATTATCATTCTCCGAAAAATGTGTTTCGTGCATGTTTCGTGTACTCTGGGCAACTTATGGTCCACGCATAAATGGCCTACTGAGCCGACTATTTGCTATACCCTCTCAAAAATTTTAATTCCAATTTTAATTATTGGATAATTCTTGACCAAATGAGCCACATCCAGTACGTATTGCAGAAAATATAGCAGCAGTAGCTGCAAGGGTACGCGATGATCCTGACGAATCAACTTGGCGCTCAGAAATTGGAGCTTAAGAACAAACCCTATTAGGCTCAGTTAAGACCAACAGTTAAGATGCATAATTTTAAAAAAATAAATGAACAATAAATTTTTTCCGTATGATAAAAATATTACTTAATAAAGGTAAATGTTTAGGTTTTTAATGTTTTTAAAAAAGTTTCTCCAAATGAATCACCCATTACATTCGAGAGTAAAGTTTCGTTACTCAGTACTAGAGGGCGCACCCGTTACTTATTACCGAATACACCTAGTAGGGGAGCCCACGATGCTAAATGGGTTGGGTTACAAAGCTTAGATGATAAGAAGAAAAATAAATATTAATTTTCATCGTTGGGGGAAGTAGCTATGAATTTTTAAATATGTCAAAAAAATTGGGGAAGTCGTTCGGATCGTATCGGATTATATATTTTTGTTCTTAGTATTCCATTATAAACTTATGTTTTTATGCCCACCCACCTTAAAATTACTTTTTGTAATTAGCTGTGCTAGTCAGCTTAAAAATATTATTTTTGAACATTTAATCATATCTTATAATAAAAAAGTTAACAATGGGGTGGACTTAAATTTAAACACCTTATAAATATTTTTATTTTTTGTCTATAATACCAAAATAATAATATACCTATAGTTTGGGATCCCTGGACCATATTTCCAAGTCATTACTAACAAGCTAATTTTTCGTGAGTAGCTTCATTTTGACGAGACGACCAACTTTTTTTTACAACAATTTTCCTTGGTGGTAGCATACAGGGGTACCTTACAATTTGTAAAACAATATGGGAGTTAAATTATATAAATATTTAATCAACAGAAAAAAAATCAGCTGGTTAGTAGTTATTTTTTACGACATCGTTAACCATACATGTTGTAGGACAAATATTTTTTCGGTTTATTTAGATAATTATTTTAAAAATTAACAGGGAAAATCCCTGTTTGTAGTAAATATTGGATATCTGTTAAATCACCACATTTAATTCCTGCTACCCCTGTAAGCTACCACTAACAAAATTTGTTGTAAGGAAAAAAGTTGAGCGTCTCGTCAAAATGAAGCTACTTACGAAAAATTAGCTTGTTAGTAATGACTTGGAAAAATGGCCCAGGGTTCCCTAACTATACCGGGTGCCCTCGAGATCACTTTCCGGCTGCCATTTTTATATTCCTATATCGATACTGACGAAACTTGGTAGGGTTGTTATACTAATAAAAAGTAATTTTAAGGTGTATATGACAGGCTATTACGACTTCCAGTTTCACCGGAAATGACTGGAAATTTTGATTTTTATATGGGACACCCTGTATATTTTTGTTTATCGGATTCCTCAGATCATTTTTAGTCGGAATACAATATTTAAAAACAAATTTTGGCTAAATTTTATTTTTAAATTAAATTTTATTTTTTAGCTATAGAGTGGTCATTATAAAATCACTTCTCATACTTAACTCACTTTCAGAAAAATACGAAATCGATTTTATTTTTTTAATCTTTTTTATTAAAGGGCTAAACTTCATTCTTTAGTTTTTTACCCTAGCTCAGAAACCAAAATAAGACCGTATCACTTTCATAAAATTTTAAAATGCAGTATTTCACAGCGAATCCAACAATGTACAACACTACGGCACTTTACTACATCTTCTTTTAAAAAATAGCATTTATTATGTAGCAAAATGATCTTTTTGATACTAAATGGCGTACGTTGCAGTTATCGTAGTTGCCATGAAAACAGAAACTAATAGTATATGTTGTAAAAACAATTGCTTGTGTTTCGTAAAAAAATTAAAAAATAAAAACATTAGTTTTTACAACATGTTCTGTTTACAACAAGTTTCTATTTTTGTGGCAATTATCAAAAAGATCATTTTCCTGCAAAATAAATGTTGTTTTTTAATGAAGATGTAGTAAAGGGTCGTAGTGTTTTACATTGTTGGATGCGCTGTGAAATACTGCATTTAAAAATTTTATTAAAGTGATATGGTCCTACTTTGGTTTTTGAGCTAGGGTAAAAAACTAAAAAATGAAGTTTAGAACCCTCTGATAAAAAAGTTTAAAAAGATTAAATTGATTTCGTATTTTTCTGAAAGTATGTTAAGTATAAGAAGTGATTTTATAATGATCATGACACTCTAGATAAAAATTAAAATTTAATATAAAAATAAAATTTGACCAAAATTTGTTTTAAAGATAATGTATTCCGACTAAGAATGATCTGGAGAATCCGAAAAACAAACGATATACAGGGTGTCCCATTTTAAAATCAAAAGTTCCAGTAATATCCGGTGAAACCGGAAGTCGTAATAGCCTGTCATATACACCTTAAAATGACTTTTTATTAGTCTAACAACCCAACTAAGTTTTGATTGTATCGATAAAGAAATAAAAAATGGCAACCGAAAAGTGATGTCGTGGGCATCCAGTATTATTATAAATGCAATATTTTATTAAATAAATTTTTATCAATTTTTTGGTGGTAATTTTTTTTTATTTCAAAGCTATGAATATTAAATTTAAATCATTAAATAGGGCTAAATATTACATATAAACTGCTGCTCAATTCAACTGCAACTGGACATTTTTTTGGTAAATTTCAAATTCTTATTACTCTTAAATAAAATGCAATAGCAAAATGCGGCTTTCACCGTTTTGTAGGATAACTTTTTGAAACAAAATGGCCATTTCACTTTGTGTAAATCTTCTCTTGTTTTTATTCTACAGGGTGTAATAGAAAAGTCCGTTTTTTACAAAAACTTTGTCAAGAGCGACATTCTACAAAAAAAATAGTTTTTAATTTTTAATTATATAGTGTTATTCAGTAGACCATTTTGAAAAAACAAGTTTGTCAGATTTTTGATATCTGCTTCATTTTTCATGTTATAATTTTTTTCAAAAAATTGATTTTTTTCATATTGTACTCCCTGTATTTAACAGTTCATCACAGCGATTAATTTTTTTAGATAATTTTAAATGTACATAAGTACCCTATTAAAACTGTATTAGAATTTTATTTCTAAAAAATTATTAACGCGTCAGTAGCGTCGCAAATGTAACTAAATTGTATTTTGGTAAAATTTCCAATTCCCAAAGTTTCTGTGTGCACCATCTATTCTGTATTTAAGATTTTAATTGTTTCTCTATAATTTTTAGAAACAACGGACATTTATCTCGGGACGGTTTTTTAATTTTTTTAAAAAAGTAATCAGTGGCGTAGATATAATTTTTCTTCTGAATGCTCTTTTTTCTTGACAGAGGATTATTGCATAGAAGTAATAATTTGTAATTCGGGTTATTTTAGGGCATTTATCGATTAGCTTAGGAACAAACGTTAACATTTTTTTTAATCTTAGTAATTTTAGAAAAAAATATACAGGGTGTTTCGAAAAATTAAAAATTCCACATTTGTATTTTTTAAAAAAAAGCAGTGTGTGAATCCTTAGATGATTTTACGAAGAAAGTTCAAATAAACCTATGTTCTGACTGTCCTAACTTTTGAGATACAGGGTGTGAAACTTAAAAAAATATATATTTTTTTATAATAACTGTGATACCACTCTACAAATTTTAATAAAATTTGGTACATAGCCACTATACATTGGGGGGCATTTTTTAAAGTAAAATATTTTTATTTTTTTTTCAGTAGCGTTCGAGCGGGATTTAAATTAAATATTTTTAAAGAAAATCATTGTACGCCACCCCTTTTTTGAAACAAAAATTATTCCTATAATTTCCATTTATTTTTAAGCAATATTGATATCATGTTATTCTTTTGCCCTACGAATAGTTTTTACTTAATAAAATATGAAGCATTTCTCGGCATGTTCATATATTGTCAAAATTAATAAAAATGCCTTATTAGTGTTTTGGTAAAAGTGGCAAGCTTTATTTTTTTTAAAAACGCAAGTACCTGCATTTTAAATCTCTAATCTAATCTCTCCAAATCTATCTTATCCAACTTTAAAAATCTGTTATAAGAACTTCCTGCCAACATCTTTGGTATATTCGTGAATCACTTAAGAGACTGTTGTAGATCCCGCTCACTAGTTGCATAAAGGTTTAGGTCATTATTATTATTATTATTCTCTAAAATATCCAACAAGACGTATCCCATGGCTCCGACCCCATAGGGCGTCGTGCGAAAGGCCATCCATATCGAAGACCACTCCTCGCGTCCGCTCGGTCAGTGATCTTCGGCCAAATTCATTTGCCTCAGTAGACGAAGGGAACCAAGGACAACAGATTTCTGCATCTTCATCGCCAGTTCTTCGGGTGTATTTTGATATGCTGGAATGTACCTCATTACCCTTAATACGTTATCTTTCATGCCTCCTAAAACGCCAACTATCAGGATAACCAATCGCACGGTATACTCTGGATAAAACCTCCGAAGTTCGCCAAGAAGATCTTGATATTTGGCTCATTTTTCCCGTTCTTTTATATCGATGTTAGTTTCCGCAGGTGCGGAGAACTCTATCACATACATGGTGTGATTTCTCTTATCAAGGAGAACGATGTCGGGTTTATTCGCTTGAATTTGATGCGTGGTTGGGAACGCATAGTCCCAGTATATGCGACAGTTGTCATTTTCCACTACTGCCTCCATGTCGCCGGGAGCAAACGGCAGTATTGCTGTTTCATCGATGCCGTAGTAATGCCTGAGGTGATAGTAAAGTACCCGAAGAGCGGGTTGCTTAACACTATTATTAGTATTTACGTTAATAATAATATTTTTTTTGTAATATACAGCGTGTCTTCGGAAAATCTTACCAAACTTTTTAATTATTAAATTTACGAAAAAAGTGCCTCCTCATACAAAAAGTCCTACTTAATAAGAAAATACATTTGCACAAAAATATGTGTATGTTAAACGTACGTGGTACCTTAAAAAATTAATTTCCAAATTAAAATACCAATATATTTCCCAACTACGGTAGGAAACTTTAAAGGGGGATTTGTTATGTAATTTTATGAAGAAAAGTTCCTGTAAAATTATGTCCGGTGTTGCTTCGTTTCTGCAAAAATGGACAATACAAAAAAGTTTTATTTTTAGTTGCATCATAGGAAAAAAGTACATAAATAGCCAGTGGCGTACATTTTTTTTCAATAATAGTAGTGGTGCCCACCGAGACGCCACTGGACCCAATTGAGTCAATCTAATTAAAGCTTTACAAGCGGTTCATTACATCAGACCAACAGACTAAACAAATTTATTTATTAATCAAGCAAATGAAAATATAAAGGTAGCATACCAAATTCGTCGGTCAAAATAATAACGTAATATTAAATTTGCTTAAAAGTAAATGAAAATTGTAAGAATAATTTTTGTTTCAAAAAAGCAGTGGAGTACTATGATTTTCTTTAAAAAATATTTAATTTAAATCCCGCTCGAACGCCACTGAAAAAAGATAAAAATATTTTACTTTTAAAAATGCCCCCTAATATGTAGTGGCTGTGTACCACATTTTATTAAAATTTGTAGAGTGGTATCACAGCTATTATAAAAAAGATATATATTTTTTAAGTTTCACACCCTGTATCTCAAAAGTTAGGACAGTCAGAACATAAGTTTATTTGAACTTTCTTCGTAAAATCATCTAAGGATTCACACCCTGCTTTTCATTAAAAAAAAAAATACAAATGTGGAAGCTTTAATTTTTCGAAACACCCTGTATATTTTTTTCTAAATTTACTAAGATTTTAAAAAAATGTTAACGTTTGTTCTAAGCTAATTAATAAATGCTCTAAAATAACCCGAATTACAAATTATTACTTCCATGCAATAATCCTCTGGCAAGAAAAAGAGCATTCAGAAGAAAAATTATATCTACGCCACTGATTACTTTTTAAAAAAAGTAAAAACCGTCCCGAGATAAATGTCCGTTGTTTCTAAAAATTGTAGAGAAACAATTAAAATCTTAAATACAGAATACGTGGTGCTCACTGAAACTTTGGGAATTGAAATTTTACCAATATACAATTTAGTTACATTTGCGACGCTACTGACGCGTTAATATTTTTTTAGAAATAAAATTCTAATACAGTTTTAATAGGGTACTTATGTGCATTTAAAATTATCTAAAAAAATTAATCGCTGTGATGAACTGTTAAATACAGGGAGTACAATATGAAAAAAATCAATTTTTTGAAAAAAAATTATAACATGAAAAATGGAGCAGATATCAAAAATCTGACAAACTTGTTTTTTCAAAATGGTCTACTGAATAACACTATGTAATTAAAAATTAAAAACTATTTTTTTGTAGAATGTCGCTCTTGACAAAGTTTTTGTAAAAAACGGACTTCTCCATTACACCCTGTAGAATAAAAACAAGTGAAAATTTAAACAAAGTGACATGGCCATTTTTTTCCAAAAAAGTTATCCTACAAAACGGTAAAGTCGAATTTTGCTATTGCATTTTATTTAAGAGTAATAACGATTTGAAATTTACCAAAAAAATTTCCAGTTGCAGTTGAATTGAGCAGCAGTTTATATTCCTGGCTTACCAATATTTGCTCTTCTTCTAATTTTTCTTTGTACGATCTGGAGAAAAAATTGAGCTAAAAAACATATGTCATTAAAACAGATATTATACAAAATAATAGTAGTATACATGTTAGGGTGAAGTAAAAAAACGTATGGGGGTGGAATTTGTCACTTAATAAAAAAGAAAATTTTTAGAAGAAAAAGTGGAATTACTTAACATTTTCAGGTGGCGCACTAATTTTAAAAATTACTTTTAAATATGTTTATCTTTTTTAGATTAAAAAGTGTTTTACAAGTAAGTCCTTTTGCAGTAGGGGATATAATCACGGAATCCCGGAGCCCGGAACAATACCTAAATCTTCGATATTAAATTCCTTTAATTCCGTGATTTTTCAGGGCCGTGTCTAGCAGGTGGTGCAAGGCACCAGGGCGCAACGTTTTAGGGGCGGAAAATCGTAAAATCATGGGCGAAAAGTTTCCAAATGAAGGACGGTAAATACGAATAAAGTGTGATTTGAAAAGGGGAACCATTTTTTTGCTCTTCAAAAAATATTAGTGAAAATCTTGAATAGAGAATGGAGTTTTAAAGTGAGGACCTTTTTTATTTTCCTTATATCGTAAGGGGCGGCAAATAGGTTTTTGCACCACGACGCAAGACACACTAGCAACGGCCCTGGTCGGGATCAATAAATAACTTTCATTATTTTAAAATAATATTGCATGAAATGAAACGCACTTAGCTCTCTTGTTAATTTATCGAGTTGTGAATGCCATTAAAAATAAAAAGTCAGGCATTTTTAATTTATAGCATATTTTAGTCAGGTTTGCGCAGCCCTTTTTAAAAAAGCCATGTAAAAGCAACATTCCGCATTTCGCAAGTTAGTAGGTACGGTGCATTGAAATACCTATGTTTTTTTCAAGTATATTTTGGATATTTTACTTTTTATTTTTTATAGGGTTTATTATTGCCTTAAGGTTGTTGTATTGCATTACAAATTACAAATGTTTTAATTCGATCAATTAGTGATTATGAGAGTGCAAGTCAATGTTGCAAAAATACAGTTTTCTTTTTTATTTTAATTTAAATATTCTCATACAATAAAGGGTTCTATTGTTTATTAAGATAAAAAAATAGAGCCAAAAAGTATTTTCCCTTCCAATTTATACACTTTGTATGTGTCCCAAATTCGACCCTTTCTGGAATATGTTCTTTTGTCTGGAGAATGGCCTCCGCCACAACCCTCAGCATTCTTGATACCATTCAAAGAAGAGCTGTTCGTCTTATTAGAGATCTTTACTTACTAAAAGACTTTTTATAGATACTTTTACGGCTTATGCTCCGACGAATTATCCAGTACAGTCCCTCCACTTGCAGCTTCCATCAGGGAAACCCGTGGTACCGCATGTATGCATTCCTATACGGTCCAACTGGACAGGCCCCGAACTTTCCACTTTGTTTGTTCTTTCGTCTCTAGAGTTTCTAGAATGTGGAATCTGCTGCCAGCAAAGGTATTTTCTTGTCCCCCAAATCTTTAAGTTTTTAAGTCGCGTGATAACAAACTTCCCCTTACCTTACTTAAGTCACCCACGAAGGTTAGTATTTAAGATTTCAGCCTTCGTGGATTGTCCAAAGAATAAAAAAGAACCCTAACTTAATTTGCTAAAATACTCATAGTAGTCTAGGCAGTACGTTAGAAAAAAAAACTTTTACCAAGTATCTGGTTAGTATATAATTATTAGCACCTACCTGATGGAGACACATTACAATAAGAAAAAATAAAATAACGCCAATAACAGCTGCAATAAGATACATCCATAATGGAATGGATTTTCCATCTATGAAAATAAGAAACGGTATCGGTCGAGTAATCCTAAAAACAATAATGCCTTAATGCCTTAATTTTATAAAACGTATTTGTTTAAAAACCGCAGGCGACATTGATAAATTATAAAAAAACATTTTTTACTGCTAACCTAATAATATAGCGATTATTCACTCCATTCTTCTAACAAAAATTAATATTCCCTACCCTAGGTAAATACTGATAATAAAAATAAAACCTAGGTTAATAATGAGAACAAATTATTTTATTAAAATTTGACGCATGCCAAATTTTTACATAAATAAAGCCAATCTAATTAAAAACACGCTCCAGTTTACTTGATATTCCGATACATTTAACAAATTGTTAGGAAAATTCCGATACATTTAACAAATTGTTAGGAAATAACTAATAAACTGCTGGACATTCGAACGGAGTAATTTAAATTCTAGGTAAAATTTTAAACTTGATTTTCTCAGAGACTACAAAAATATTTTAGTGCAGCATATTTAGACGCAATTAATGGTCTTTCTGATTACCTACATTGCAGCCTTGGTATTAAACTTACCATTGATATACAGAGTGGTAAATATGAAGTTTTTTTTTTGGGAAAGTTTGTTGTTCTGCAACTTTTTAAATAAAAGATTTTTTTGAATCTCTAAAATTTTATATTAATCAGATAAGCATTTGGGACAAACAGTTTTGATAAATTTTTATATTCTTTGTAAATCTGACGATAAGACGTTTTTACTAAAAAGTGACATTTTAGCGTTATCATCCTGTATAACGCTGACTTTTAGTCCTACAAACTTCTTCTGTTTGACGTTTTAGGCAAAAAGCAATACCTTTTTAATAGCCGCATTCAGCAGTACTCAACCGCTTAACCGCTGGGTAAGCGGAGTGTCAAAACTGTCAAAACTGTCAAAATAAAGCCATCCTATTGGTTTGATTTGACGGTTTTGACACTTCGCTTACCCAGCGGCTAGGCGGCTAAGTCCTCCTAAAAATACGCCCAATGTTTTAAAAACTTTAATACAGGGTGGACAAAAAGTAGATCTATGTGGTAAAAGTAAATGTTTTAAATTTTTCTATATTTTTTTTTCACAATACTTGTTTGTGTACAGAATTAAGTATTTTTGGAATAAAGGAATCAAAATACCGAAACGGTTATTTTATTTTTCTATTTGCGTTGCTTAGTTTGCGTAATAATGCTCTTTGACTTGTATGGTTGTTCTATGCTTGGATATGATATAAAACATTATCGTAATGAACGGAGACTGTCTTTTATTTTAGAAGCGGTTTCATCAAAACAAGATTTACTACTTAAGGGTTTTTGAGAATGCCCAATTTGCTGCTGATACTTGCCATGTTACCAGGTGTACCATGTTTACTTTTAGAATTTACAAAAGCTTATTCTGTAGTCTATGGTATAAAGAAAACAAGAATTATGAAAAACTTTCGTAAAATTTACTTCTACACATAGATCTACTTTTTGTCCACCCTGTATAAAAATTCTCAAAACATTAAAAAAGTATTGCTTTTTGCTTAAACCGTCAAACAGTAGGAGTTTATAGGTCTAAGAGCATTTAACTGTTATACAGGGTCACAACGCTAAAACGTCACTTTTTAGTAAAAGCATCATAATTTTAGATTTACGAGGAATATCAAAAATCTGCCAAAATTGTTTGTCACAAATGATTATTTAATTATTATAATTTTAAAGATATAAAAATTTCTTTTATTTAAAAGTTGCAGAACAATAAAAAAAATAAAAACAACGTCATATTTACCACTCTGTATATAAAAGGTAAGTTTAATACCAAGGCTGCAATGTAGGTAATCATAAAGACTTAATTGCGTCCAAATTTGCCGAAAACCGTACTTAAATATTTTTTCTAGTGTTTAAGAAACTAAAGTTTAAAATTTTACCTAAAATTTAAATTATTCCTTTCGAACGTCCGCCAGAATTAGAACTTGTAATATAATAATGTTAGCAGGAAAAAAAAATCTATATATACCTTGGGTAAGAAAGCTAATATTTATGGTAGGGGAGCCGAAGAGGGGATTTCTGCAGTTACTAGAGCGCGTCAGAAAAATATACCGGAGGATACCTTATACCCGATTAAATACCTCCACCAAATATGAGCCCCGTATACAGGGGCGGTCGTAAAACAAAAATATATCCCACATAAATTGTCGTGCGCGTCAGATTAGGATAGGGTAAGTTAATTACATGCTAAAGAGTGCATATTCCACTAATCTGACAATTTGAGAGTGACGTAAAGAAACCGGAGGGCTACAAAGTTAAAAAAAAACGTCATTTTGACATGCTTGAGCGTGGTTATTTTCTTATTTATTTTGAAGAAAATAATTCAAGGATGACGAAAAATATATAATTCGATACGATTTGAACGATTTCCACAAGCCGAAATAATAAAAATATTTTTTGACATACTTAAAAGTCTATAGCCGCTTCCCCACCATTATGTAACTATTATAGTAGGGTATAGTAGGCACTAGGGATCGATGCTATATGGGGATTTACTTGAGCGTCATAGAGACCTATTGGGTTGAAGAGCTTAAATGATAAAAAAAAAAATTATCCAATGTTTACCTTTTTATCGGTGGGGAAGCGGTAATAGATTTTTAAATATATCAAAAAAATGCTGTTATTATTTCGGCTTGTGGAAATTGTTCGAATCGTTTCGGACTATATATGTTTTGATATTCTTAATTATTTTCTTCAAAATAAAAATATACCAACGCCCGAGAATGTCACAATGAAGTTTTTTTATAACTTTGTGGCCCTTCGCTTTCTTTACGTCATTGTAAAATTGTCAGGTTAGTGGAATATACACTGTTTAGCATATAATTAAATCGCTCTATCTTATTCTGACGCGTTCGAAAATTTCTGATGCATATATATTTGGTGGAGGAACTTAACGGTTTTTTTTAATATTTAACACATCGTAATTCAAAAACTAAGACGTTTAGGACATATGTTTATATAAAGTTTTTTTCTTATTTTCTGTTGTCGAATCGCCCGTAAAGTTTGTCGGTTCAGTTACTGGACACCCTGTATGTATGTAGGTAATTTTATTGAAATTGATGAAAACTTTAATGTCTATTGGTGCCTAAGCGGTAAGGTTTATCGATTTTAATAAAGAGTACCTTATTTTTTAAAAATATCTGAATTTCCCATTTATTTAATATTTTAAACCCAAAAATTTTTTAAATTTTCTTTTAAAAGCAGCTTTTTTAAATTACTTCTTCACTTCCATAACCTAAAACTTTATCTATTTTCCACGCCTCCGTAATATAGTGCCACTGACACTTGCAGGAAACGTTGACGAGGGTCGATTTGCGAATATTAGGGTGGTTGAAAATAATTCATCGTTCGACTCATCTAATAATTAAAACGTGCCAGGAAAACTTTTGGGCTTCAAGTAATCATCTATTTTAAATAGGATAATTTTCGAGCATTGTAAATTTGTTAATTAGATAATAAAGTTTTTAAAATATTTATACAGGGTGTCCGGAAATAACGTGTGTATAACCGGAAGTCCCAAAAGTTTTAGAAAATTATAAATAGCATGAGAATATCTTGATGAGTTTGAGTGCCGTATGCAAAATTTTTTGCTGCATAAGATTCTATAAGAATAATGGGGTTATAATTAAGCCTTATTTGTATTTATAAAAATTTAAAATATTGACAAGTTTACAAAACTGTCCAGTGTTACCCCAAACTTTATGTAAAGAAATAGCGGTAAAAATTTCAAAAGAATCGGTGCAGAGGTTTTAAAGTTATAATGGCCACCGACTTTAAAAACGCGAATAAGCCATTTAAAGTTCTGAGCCTAAAAATATAAAATCGAACGTTTATAAAGCCTAGTTCATAAGCTTGCGAAATGCGATTTGCGAATTGCGAATCGTGTTCTGATTGGTCCATTTGTAACGAAACATTCGAAAATCGTTAGAAATTGACCAATCAGAACACGTTCTCTCTTAAATATCGATATACATATATATTGCTAATAATCGATATTAGCCGAAACGATATTTATCGATATCGATATATCAAATTTTTTTTTAATTTGACATCCTTAGTCATGGATGTGGGGTGTTTATTTAAACCACTGATTCTTCATTACCGACCCGTCTTAAATTGTTTGCACAATATTCTTAAAATGTTTTTCATTTAGAAAATTTATTTTAATATTTAATATTAAGTGTGTTAAATATTTAAAAAAGTTTTTTTTTATTATTTAACACACCGTAGTTCAAAAACTAAGACATTTAGGACATATGTTTATATGAAGTTTTTTTCTTATTTTTTGTTGTAGAATCGCCCCGTAAAGTTTGTCGGTTGAGTTACTGGACACCTTGTATATATGTAGGTAATTTGATTAAAATTGATAAAAACCTTGATGTCTATTCGTGCCCAAACGGTGAGGTTTATCGACTTTAATAAAGAGTACCTTATTTTTAAGTTTTTGTTTTTCAATAAAATGGCGTCCATAACTTTGCGATATGGACTCTTTGTTTGACCTCCGGACAGTGCGGACGTGCGTAGAGGACTACAAAGTTCTTCCCGGAGTGGCGGCTAGAGGTGTTGTAACGAACGTTTTTTACCTTCGGGGATTAAGGAAAAATTCACGCTAAATTGACGGCATCTTTCTTCTGGATCTAAGCGCTGTGAGCGAAGATTCCTATAAGCTGATGGTATCCTGTTTGGTGGTGAACACGAGGTATTTCTCAAATGGCGGGAAATAGATGGGCGTGTCATGGAAACTGTCAGTAGTGAAAGTGAAGGTTATACGTAACACCAGTAGCAGATCTTGGTTTGACAGCCGACAATTTATGCATTGCATCGATTGTGGAATTATTTGTTTTCTTTTTGAAATTTCTGGGAGCGATGTGCTCGATAATTCAGATTTTCCGCCGACGAAGCCCTGGAAAGCATAGCCCGGAAGGGGAGAGTGGTAGATTGGACCTAAAGGGACCAAAACCAAGAAAAAAATAGAGAGTGAGAGAACTTTACGATATCTGTCAAAATAAAAAAGTTATGATGTAAATAAATTTTAAGTTTTAGGTAAAGTGCCCGCTGGGGGTATTTAAAAAAAGTACTTTTGTCTTAAAATTTTAGAATCTGCAAAGCTCGATTTGTGTGCCAATTATCAACTGGATTGGTTAAAAAATAAATGCAATATGGCGAATAAACCAAAATATAAATTTAACTTTGACGGCTTATAACTCGAAAACGAATGACATTTTGAAAACAAATTATATGAAGCTCTACCCTTATTTTGTCAAGTAGAAACACATCCTTAAGTTTCGTTATCGATTTTTGAATCACCCTGTATAGTACCGATCCAAATTTTATCAGAATTTATCGAATGGTTTCGATATTAAAACGAGGAAGGGACTTAAGACCCTCCCTGCATAAAAAATTGGAAAGCCAATATCTCAACAGATCCGAATTTGCCGGTAAAATGAATTTCTTTCCATTATTTTAAGTTAACAAAAGTGCATTAGCCAACACGGATTCTCCAGTAAAGCAAGCTGACTTAGCTAAATGTTTTTACATATTCGAGATAAGGCCCTATACACCACAGCTTTATCGTGAGCGACGCTTTATTTTCTTGGCTCTAAAACCAGTGCAGGAGTGTCGGGTTTTTATCTGTACTTTCGAAAATTGATGAAGAAGAATAATAGCAACGGGGATTAGATAACAACGATGTCCCCTCCTAAAGAATTTGTCGCAAAAACGAGACTGAATCGGATAAGAATCTTGTTTCAAGTGTTGGCAGGGGAGTAGTAATGGGTAAAAGCGCAACGATGAAAAGGCAATATGATATAAATTTTGGAAATAAAGAGGGTTATAATCGGATTGAGAAGGTGGAAATTTAAAGAGATTGTAATTTTTTGTTTAAATTTTTAAAATTTGAGTTCAAAATGTTATAATTAAGCAAATATTCGACGATTTGGAGATAAAGAGGAATCGGATTGGAAAGGTGGAGATTCAGGAAGATTGTAATTTTTGTGTTTAAATTTTAAAAATTTGATTTCAAAATGTTATAATTAAGCAAAGATTCGACGATTTGGTATATTTATTTATAACCCTACAGACAATATGATATAAATTTTGGAGATAAAGAGGGTTATAATCGGATTAAGAAGGTGGAGATTCAAGAGATTGTAACTTTTTTGTTTAAATTTTTAAAAATTGATTTCAAATTGTTATAATTAAGCAAAGATTCGAAGATTTGGTATATTTATTTATAACCCTACAGGCAATATGATATAAATTTTGGATATAAAGAGGACTTTAATCGGATTGGAAAGGTGGAGATTCAGGAAGATTGTAATTTTTGTGTTTAAATTTTTAAAAATTTGATTTCAAATGTTATAATTTAGCGAAAATTCGACAATTTGGTATATTCATTTACAACCCTACATGCTGTTTTATAATAAAATGCCGATCTTTAAATGTGTAGGTGATATTATAAAGAACAATTTAAATAAACTTATATACAGGGTTTTCATTTATATTTTGTTACTCGCTTTTAACTATAAGCAAGAAGGAAAAAAAACGTTCTGTAAAAAGTTTCGTACTATTTTATTTATTATCTTTTAAACATAAAAAACAATTAAACATCACAAACTCAAAAAAAAAATGAAGAGGTAAACTTTCTTTTAACTCCGTGTATATCATATCACCATTAAAAGGGTCTTTTAAAAAGCTTTACAAAAATACTACATTTTATATATCTATCTTTAACAGTTTTTGAAATATAAGCACACGTCTTAGTTTTCGAACAACAGGGCAATAAAAATTTAAAAAATATTATTTTTTTATAATAACTTTTATACCAATAGAGAAATTAAAAAAAAATTGAGGGTCGCCTTCTATGCACCATAACACATTTTTTGGCATACAAGTAAAAAGTTAATTATTACCAGTGTCGTGCATGAGGGGTTTAAGGTAGATAGGTTTTAGTAAAAAAATGATGCGCCACTGCATCTTTCTAAAATATATATATTTTTTTAAATTCACATTAAGTTTAGAACACCTTTGACCTCTTGGCTTTTTTAATTTGATGCACGGTTTTCACGTAAATATAAATAAAAACCATTTCTCGGCATGATCAATCATGGCTATCTAATTAAAGAATAAAATTTCAAAGGTAATTTTTCACGGTAGAATTTTACATTAAAATTTTTTTAATGTCAAAGACATTTCAGAATCTCCTAAAAAACATAAAAATTTATTTTTATTATTTGTATTCAATTTATCTTGACAACGGTTGCAGATTTGCCACCGAAACGTCGATTTTAAAGTATCTTTTCACTTGTATTAATTTTTTTGTTATTTAGTACTTTTAATTTCATTTTTGGCGAGTACCCAACTAATTACCATCCATTGAATGAATCCGCCGAAGTACAGAACATATCTTCAAAAAATACATTTTTGGCCAAACCTCGTACATGACTGACACAATTTGATATCTGATGATCGCATTTTTGGTTTTGGACCATTTATAAAAATAACTTTTTTATACAGGGTGTCCGGGAAAATGTGGAAATCTCTCGCACACGTATGGAACAGATGAAAATAACACGACAAGTTCCTATTAAATTTTTCGTTTAAGCCCCCTGCGGAGATATGATCCCCTAAAGGGGGCAGCTAGAAATCGATTTTTCGTTAATAACTTTTAAAGCGCTCTGTATAATTTGATAATCTTTTAGTACGATGCATACTAGTAAAGACCTCTTAAAATAGTTCCCTTGAAACTTATGTCGCTTCTTTAGTTTGCCAGGGACGGACTAGTTTTTGCACATTATTGATAATATTTTTACGCCCTGTATGGTGAAGACACAAAAATATGTTTTTGGGTAGTTTAAACCTTTTGCTAAAAAAAGGTACTCTTGTTTGACATCGATAAAATAAGCCGTTTTCGAGTAACAAATTATTGCAACAAACATTTGCAACAAATTCCTGACCTGCTACGAGAGGACTTCAATACTGAATTAAAAATTATAAATTACATCGAAAATAAAATATTGTATTATTAAACAAAAATAAACTCTTATTGTTAAAATAATTTTTTACTCGAAAACGGCTTATTTTATCGATGTCAAACAAGAGTACCTTTTTTAGCAAAAGGTTTAAACTACCCAAAAACATATTTTTGTGTCTTCACCATACAGGGCGTAAAAAATATTATCAATAATGTGCAAAAACTAGTCCGTCCCTGGCAAACTAAAGAAGCGATATAAGTTTCAAGGGCACTATTTTAAGAGGTCTTTACTAGTATGCATCGTACTAAAAATATTATCAAATTATACAGAGCGCTTTAAAAGTTATTCACGAAAAATCGATTTCTAGCTGCCCCCTTGAGGGGATCATATCTCTGCAGGGGGCTTAAACGGAAAAATCTTATAGGAACTTGTCGTGTTATTTTCATCTGTTCCATACGTGTGTGAGAGATTTCCCACATTTTCCCGGACACCCTGTATAATAAAAAAGTTTCCCATATACCGCCAACTTACGTAGACACACTGTATGTATAATAATATCAATTAAATTGTACACAAAAATGATAAAAATGCGAAAATTTTATTATGGATGCCTGATGAATATACATCACTTAGAGCGGGAAAATGTATTAACGTACAACTTTAAGACTTAATAAGTTAAGTTAATTTATTATGTGAAATAAGGTTGATAGAGTTATAACATTGCATGTCAGAGGGTTGTGAGAATTCTGTGTATACACGCCGAAGAGTGCGAGATAGCGTGAAAAATTATTAGGTGAGTTATGAATTTTAACAAAGGACTTTATATGTGAGAAGTGTTTATTGAAATAAAGACATGTCCAGTTAAAAATATTTTAAGAGAAATGCAAAAACTTATTGTCCGGGAGGTTGCGGCGTCGGAAAACCAGAAGGCTGATTTTTTCATATATTGTTCTCTCCTCCTCTTTCGAGAAGATCCTCGGCTGTCTGGCTGGTGGTAGCGATTGCATTGGTGCCCAGTGTCACCTTGACATTTAGACCTGTCACCTTGACATTAGGAGCTGCCACTAATATTTTTTTTTATCTTTGGACAAGGAGAATTTTTTTAAAATATTCGTGGCCGATAAAAAATTTTCCGGAATAATTTAAACACGTGAGGTATTCAGTAAGAAAATTTCACACAAAGTTTGTGTTAAATAATATTCTTTTAAATTAATATTTGTAACTTTGACACGTGCTTTAAAATTTTACTATAAAATAAATATTTTTCATTTTATCAATTGTAGTTGCAAATATATGTAATTTTAGAGCTTATCATTGTTTATTCTTTTATATTATATATACCTTATATTACTAAAGTTGATAAAAATAGTTTACCTTGCTTTCGTTTGCTCTTCACTTATGTCTAGTACTTCAGTCTTATGATATTATTTTACTAACTGTAGTTGTAAAACATTGTCATTTAGAGTCTTAAAACCTTACATTATTTTATATTATGTTATGTCTGAAATACTACAATTGGTACAAAATAACATTTTCTTTAATTATGTATGTGAATGACAGACTTGACGTTAAAACAAATTCAATGATTATGTTAAAAAAATTCCACTCTAATTCGCTCCAGGGTACCTACCCCAGGCAGGAAAAAAAATTCGATAAATACTTGTGTTGTCATGGTAATGCAACCAAAACTACACATTTGATTGGTCAAAAACAGTGGTGTGGAATTTTCAAGAAAAAAATTAACAAACAAAATTAGACCCTCCTTAAAAAAAGGAAGTCTTTCGTTTTTCATCAAAAAATAGTTCGCAAAAAAATTAAAAATTGGTTTTACGAAAAAAAAAAAATATGTTTCTAAGTTGTTTAAATGTTGTCCAAATTAAATACGCAAATATATAATTTACCGACTGTGTTTATTTGTTTGGTTTTCCAAATCTCCAGTGACATTTTAAAACATCGTCAAATGCGATCTGACTAACGTAATTATGCGCCGTTTTCGGCGTGTGCGTTTCTCGTCGACCATTCGTTTGTGAGTTTGTTCAAAATGTCAGTTGATATTTTCCGGAACGACTCCGGTGCTCTGCGGCGTGACTCCGGGTTAATTTGCAAATGCCCGTTTTACATAAACTTGTTTTAATTGCGGACCGAAATGAGGTCGCCCGCCAATTAATCTAATGATAGCTGCGTTTTAGTGCCGCAAATTATCTAAATAATTATCAGTTCTTCTTTAAAATGGTTCTTTTACCCGGTGACCTACTGTATGGATTTTACTAATTTAGTTTGTTTTTTTTTAAATTTGGTTGCACTAAACAACCTGTTTCAAAAACAGTTTCTAGTATAAGGTTAATTATAAACACATTTTATCTATAGCCACTGCGGCTTCAAAAAAGCTTGGATTTCTTTTCCGAGCCAAAAAGTATTTTTCTCCTTATCCAATTTATACACTTTGTATGTATCCCAAATTCGACCCTCTCTGGAATATTGTTCTCATGTCTGGGGAATGGCACCCCCTACAACCCTCAGCATTCTTGATGCCATTCAAAGAAGGGCTGTTCGTCTTATTAATGATTCTTTACTTACTCAAAGGCTTCCTTCTCTTGCCCATCGTTGAGCTGTGGGAGATCTATCGCTTTTCTATAGATACTTTTACGGCTTCTGCTTCAATGAATTATCCAGTATAGTCCCTCCTCTTGCAGCTCCCAACAGAGCAACTCGTGGTTCCGCGCGTATGCATCCCTATACGGTTCAATTGGACAGGCCCCAAACTTCACATTTCGTTCGTTCTTTTATCCCTAGAGTTTCTAGACTGTGGAATTTACTGCCAGCGGAGGTCTTTCGTTCCCCCAAATCTTCAAGTTTTTAAGTCCCGTGTTAACAAACTTCCTCTTACCCTGCTTAAGACATCCACGGTACGTTAGTATTTAGGCTTTCAGCCTTCGTGGATTGTCCAAAGATAAAAAGGGTACTTAATTAAATAATGCTGATTTTTTTAATTCTTCTGTAAGCAGGTACAGTACAATAAGGATATAAAAGTCCTTCTTCCCTTTATCTATTGAATGGGATAGGATATCGAGATCGGGTAAAATTTGGGTTAAAGGGTATTAATTCAACTACTTTTTGGCATACGTCTGATCAGGGTCACGTGGCCTGGTGCCAAAAGGGTATTAGCAACTTTTTTTCCACATGAAAAGTATGGGTTATTTAGCACTCGTTCTAAAAGCCTTTTGATTCTCTAATCATTACCATTTTATTTTTAAAATACGATCTATTCGTTCTAGAGGTACAAGCTTTTTAAGTTTACCGCCTCCCTTTACTCTTACCCTGCTTAAGACACCCACGGTACGTTAGTATTTAGGCTTTCAGCCTTCGTGGATTGTCCAAAGATAAAAAAACCGCCAATTTGTACATATTTGTGTAATAGATGGTATTTATTTGGGCACACGCCAAAATAAAATTAAAAGTACTAAAAACCGAAAAAAATTTAAACAAGTAAAAAGATAATTAAAAATCGACGTTTCGGTGGCAAATATGCCACCGTTGTCAAGACAAATGGAATAAAAATAATAAAAATAAAAACTTACTATTATTTAGGTTTTAAAATTCAATATTTTTATGTTTTTCTAGGATATTCGAATATTCTGAAAACTTTGACATTAAATGTACCGCGACCAACAGATGGCGAAAGTAGTACGATGTCGCTTTGCTAATACGATTACCATCAGAAATTGATAGCTGATCGCTGACGAGCAGTCGGCCCGATCAGTTAGAGTGAGGATATACACTTAAAATTTAATAAAAATAAATCCCGATAAATGGACCCAGTATCCATAAGATTATTAAATTTATGATTTCATAATAGGATATATCGTATGCGTTTTTACAAAACATCGTAAGCGACATTCGCCAATTTTACGGGGAAACGATTTTTCTTCCCATCGCGTTATTTTAAAGAAAAACCGAGAGATCTGAATGTTTTATTTGAGATTTCTTTCTTAATTTGAATTACGAAACAAACATATTTAACATTTAATGTCAAAATTTTCAGAATCTTCTAAAAAAGCTAAAAATTTTAAAATTCTAAACCTAAATAATAGTTAATTTTTAAATTTTTTATTTTCATTTAATTTATCTTGACAACGGTGGCAGACTTGCCGCCAAAGCGTCGATTTTTAGTTCTCTGTTTGCCTGTGCTTTATTTTTTTGGTTTTTGGTACTTATTAATTTATTTTTTGGCGTGGTACCCGAATAACTACCAGTAAGTCAAATGAACCGCCGAAACCAATATGGAACATATCTTCATCTAGATAAAAGCGAATGAAAAAAAAAAACGTTTCCCGTAAGACTGGCAGAATGTCGCTTACGATGTTTTGTCAAAAACCCATCGATATATCCTATTCTGAAATCATAAATTTAATTATCTTATGGATACTACCATTTATTGGGGATTTTATTTTCATTAAATTTTGCGTATATCCTCACTCTAACTGATCGGGCCGACTGCTCGTCAGCGACTGCTATCAATTTCTGATGGTAATCGTATTAGCAAAGCGACATCGTACTACTTTCGCCATCTGTTGGTCAGGGTAGGTAGTAAAAATTGTTGGGGTACGCTGAAATCTCACTTGTGGGATTCTATGGATTGGTATTTTTGCCTCAAACTAACCCAACAACAGAAAATCATTACTGTCAGAATATTTTAGTCATATTTCCCTACTAGCTTTACAACTTTCCCAATTTTTAAAAAAGCTTTTAAAGCTCTCTTTTGGAAAAATCTATGGCCAAAGCTCGTCATAAAACACCCTGTTTTTTTCTTGTTAATATGATTATCTAATTCCTTAACTCAAAGTGGACCATTTAAACCAATTATTATAAAATGAGCTTTAAAGGCAAAATTGGATAAAATCATTAAATGCTCAATTTTAACGATGACCCGCAAATGGTTCAGTCAAAAACAACTTCGAACTGATTGATAGGGGGACCCTAAACTCAAGAAACATTTATCCGGTCAACTAAGCACATTAAGTAGAATCGGGAAAAGGGTTATAGAAACGTGTTCCCTAAATGATTCCCTTAACCGGATTAATTAAATACTGAGTAGGTTTTATTTACAAATGTTATAATTAATTTAATGGATGGTATTTATTTGGGTACACGCCAAAATAAAATTTAAAGTTCTAAAAAACCAAAAAAATTTAAACAAGTAAAAGATAATTAAAAATCGACGTTTCGGTGGCAAATCTGCCACCGTTGTCAAGATAAATGGAATAAAAATAATAAAAATAAAAATTTTGTATTATTAAGGTTTTAAAATTTAAAATTTGTATCTTTTTTAGGATATTCTGAAATCTTTGACATTAAATGTCAAAATATGTTTGTTTGGTTATAGTGTCATGACATTTAATGTCAAAGTTTTCAAAATATCCCAAAAAAACAGAAAAATTGTGAATTTTAAAGCCTAAATAATAGTAAGTTTTTATTTTTATTAGTTTTATTTCATTTGTCTTGACAACGGTGGCATATTGCCACCGAAATGTCGGTGCAATTATCTGTTTACTTGTTTGAAATTTTTTGGTTTGTTAGTGCACTAATTTTTATTTGGCGTGTACCAAATAAATACCATCTGATAAATGAATCCAAAAAATGTCATTTATAAAATACCTTGCGAATGCAATAAGTTTTATATAGGTGAAACTTGTAGACCATTAGCCAAACGCATAAAAGAACACAGATCATACATTAAAAACACAGAATTTCATAAATCAAAAATCTGCCAACACGCATTTGATAACAATCATAGAATAAACTGGGATGCTTCGAGCATTTTAGCAAAGGAAACTTGTTCTAAAAAACGCAAAATCAAAGAAAGTGCGTATATATTATTAAATAAAGATAATTGTGTAGCATCAATTTCAGTTAATTTAAATAACACTTGGTTGCCTTTGCTTGATACTGAAGTATCTTCAGGAAGACTAAAAATTAACTAACTATTCACCTTTTTTGTAAAATAAACAATCAATACACCAACAACCAGTTATCTATGTCACTATGACACTATAACCAAACAAACATATTTTGACATTTAATGTCAAAGATTTCAGAATATCCTAAAAAAGATACAAATTTTAAATTTTAAAACCTTAATAATAGTAAATTTTTATTTTTATTATTTTTATTCCATTTATCTTGACAACGGTGGCAGATTTGCCACCGAAACGTCGATTTTTAATTATCTTTTTACTTGTTTAAATTTTTTTTGGTTTTTTAGAACTTTTAATTTTATTTTGGCGTGTACCCAAATAAATCGGTGTTTTATTAATGCTGAGCTTGAGAGTATTTGGGGCACTTACGTCTCTTTCGATATTTAAGACCATTCCTCCTCAATTCCAACGATATCGTACTGTTAGAAGATCTGTATTGCCTAGCCAGTCTCCTCGTTGACATTCCAATCTGGTTTTTTGCTCTTCTCACCAATCTCTCTGACCTCTGTGCGGTAAATGCACGTGGTCTTCCACTTTTTGGGAGATTCAGACATGGTATTCCCTGCTCGCACTGTTCTATAAATGGTTCTGAGTGAAATGTTTTCATTCTGGAATATTCGACAGATTTCAGCTTTGGGTATCCGCCCAACTAACTTGTAGATACTTTTTCTTATTTCTAATTTATACGACATCTTAAAGCGAAAACTTCAAAATAAATAAATCTCAACTGACAGTAAATAAAGTAAATAAACTTTTGTTTTCAAAGGCAACTTGATATTATTTTTTTTTTGTTAAAATTAAAGACAATGTTTTAAAAAATAACTGGAAAAGGGACATTAAAAAATGTACAGAGAATACAAGGAAGCACAAAAACATGTAAAGTTTTGAAAATTTAAAGTAGTCTTTAAGTAAATAAAAAATATATTTTAGTTTTTTAATAACATATGGTATTAACCGACTTTATTTAAAAAACTTTAACTATTTAATATTTTTTGCTTTTTTCGTAAAGTTTTTTGAGGTCGGTTTAATTTTTTTATATTTATTTTCTTTTATGTTGACCCCTTTCTGCTAGACAAACTACTAGCCGTCACAGATTTAAATCGTATCTTTCGTCAATGCAATTTTTTAAATCGTTAACATGAAGTGAAAGTACTCCATTCTTGTACACTACACAAAGTGTAAAAAAACTGTTTTTAACACTTTGAAGCTTTTTCACACCTTGAATTAGTGTTTTGTTTTAACGCCTACTACAATAAACTTAAATAATAATTTATGCAATGTAACAGTAAACGCGACATCAACTGAACCAAACGGTCAAGTTACCTTTGATTTCGTAAATATGTCTTTTATTTCATGTGTCACTATTTCTAAAATTTGACAGTTTGCAAATAAATTTCATAGAAATTATTGAAAATTATTAGTAATAATAATGAATTTGAATGACTAAGAAATGGAAAAGGAATTTATAATGTTCTAGTATATTTCTACAAAAAGTAAGTACATACAATTTTCTAAAATTTATTAATAAATTTATAGTTATGAAGAGGATAATTGTCTTTGAAAAAATAAGAAAGCTATGATTTTTTTGTTGCAATATAATGGCTGTGCTGCAAAAATTAAAGTTAATAAGTTTAGATAAGTAAAACGTGTAAAAAATGGTATTTTGAGAAATTTTTATTCGGCTGTGGAAAAAATATAGTATGTAACACATGCATAAAGTGTCTTTTTACTTCCATTTATAAAAAAGTATCACTTTATGCACTTGTTACATAAATTACTGTAATAGGTCATAAAAAATATTAGCATATTAAGAGACGACCATGAAATGTTCTTTATTTCCCACGAGTATGTCTTTTGCAGCTCGAGCAGCAGGCGAATGCCGTAAGTCATACGAGAGGGAAATGATTATTCCGTGCGAGTTAATCTATTTTATTAGTTGATTTTACGTATCTATATATTACATATTATTTTTATACTTATATAGGGTTTCCGCTAATTAATGGTACACAGACAAACCACATATTCCTTATGCCAAAATATTAGAAATTACCTAAACATACCTATATTCAAAAGATGATAGATACAGGGTATCAAAGTAAAAAAATATTTTTAAATTATTTCGATAACTTTTGATATGTTTTAAATATTTTTATAAAACTCAGCATTAAGGGGTTTTTTGACATAAGCTATTCAGATCTAATATTAATTTGTATGTGTATGCTAACGGGGACTGAGTACACTATTTGAATTTCTCTAAAACTTCCTAACTCTTTTGTTCTACTCTGTTTAAACCATCCAAGTAAACCAGTAAATTACCCCATGCTTTTTTCAAAAAAAAGGTATATCTTGTAAGAATGGCTCTAAGAAATGGCGTAGCTATTATAGAGCTAGGCGGGGCTAAGTGCCCCGGGGCTCCCAAGCTTAGGGGGCCCCTTAATGTTGAAAAAGGGCTCTCGGGCTAAGTACAATAGCTATTTACGTATCAAGGGCGTTACTAGGACTATAATGCCCTGAAGGTCGAAATAGCCCGAGGGCCTCTGGTCTGAGGGCTAGATTTCGACCTGATGGGCATTATAGTCCAGTAAAGCCCGTGGTGCATAAAATGCTTTATGTTTTACCCAAAAAGAGTTTTTCAATGACTAATTACATTATTTATTCGCAATATAAAAAATAAGTTGCACCTGTACCTGTATACGTAAGTAGATAATGACTGGTGTTAAGTTTGACTTTGATGTTTCTATCAGTTAATCAATTGGCATTTTTTATTTAACGATTTGCTCAAAATGGAAGAAATTCCACAAAATATAAGAGAAAAGGCCATAAAAGCGACCGAAAATCTTTTGCCAGTTAAATCAAGGCAACAGTATGATCGGGAGTATGGCATATTTGGTATTTGGAAAGATGCGAATGCAATTCTTCAAATAACCAAAACCGTTTTAATGGCATATTTTCAGGAACTGGTAAGTTATTGATTTTATTTTAATACATATGTTTGTATAAACTTGATCTTTATTGTGAGAGAAATAAAATTGGATAAGCAATAAAATTTCCATATTACCGCATTAGGGCATTATAAGCGGGCATTATCATAATTCCCGCTTATAATGCCCTAGGTGTGATAGCAGGTATTATTGCTACCATAACATATTCCGTTTCTAAGGTATTACAGATCAATAATAGATGGGTAAAACATAAAAATACTAAAAACAAATGCGATAAAGAATAAAAGGGAGAAGGAGGAGGGAGGATTAGTATGGATAAAAATAGATAAAGAAAGTGGAAATTTTAAGAAACTTACAAGTCATGAGAACCTTTTTTGTGTAAAAACATAGGAAAGTTTACTGGTTTTAGATGTGACATACAGAGTAGCACAAAAAGTTAGGACGTTTTAGAGAAATTTAGATAGTTTAGCTAGCCCCTCTAGTTTACACATAAAAATGAATATTAGATCTAAATAGCTTATGTTAAATAAATCTCTAGATATCAAGTTTTATTAAAATATTGAAAACGTAACTAAAATTATCAAAAATAAAAATATTTATTTCACTTTTACACCCTGTATCTTCCAAATTATCAACTTTTGGATATAGGTATGTTTGCTTAAATCTTAATATTTAGCCATAAGGAATCTGTGGTTTTCCTGTGTATCATTAACAAAAATATCATGTATGTGACTAAAAATAGTGACTTTGGCTGAAGAGTCATATTTAGAAAACGAGGTTGTCAAAAAATATAAAAAATATCGCATTTGTGCGTGTAAAGTACCTTATGACCGCCGCGCCATGGGTAATGGATGTGAGTAATGAGCGGGGACAATAAGCCATAATAATTGTTTAAAATTACATTAAAAATGTATACATTTTTTATAGTTGTAGAAAAAGGTATTGAAAACCCAGCAGTCTTTCCATTATAATAAAATTAAAATTATTCATATTTCTTTCGACTATTTAGAATCATAATTACCAAATTACTTCTTAATTAAAACGGCATAATTTGGTCCCCGGGTTCAATGTTAAAATTGCTCCCCTAATCCGGGGGAGTCAGTGCCGATGTAAAACTGCTGACGCCGCATCCAAATGCTTAAATTTCTGCGTAAACGGTTGTCGGGGTTAAGTTTTTGCATTAAATAATTACGCCCGAGGTATTAGAAGCTTAATTGCAAGCTTTTTGGGGCGCGCTTTATACATTTAAACGTTTTTCAAATGGTTCAAACCGTTGCCTGAATGGGTATAGAGGTAATATTTAAATGAATTCTGATTTTGCGTTTTTTAAAAGGGTTTTTGGAGAGATTTTTAAAGGTTAATTTTATACGCTACGCTTTACATAAATTTAATAACTATAACTTTAACAATTTTAAATAAACTTTTTAAATTTATGCTTATCAAAACAAAGACAATGTACAGGGTACCACATTTTTGTTGATCTTGCAGGATGTTGCGAATCCGATTTAATTTTTATACAAATAAATGGTAAAAGTAAATCATGACTATTGAGAGGTTTTGGAGATACAGAGTGTTTTTCAAAAGCACTTAAAACTCGCTTGATTTTAGAGATATATCTAAAGCTTTCGACCAAGCCTGGCATGACGCACTTCTTAATAAACTTCCCTCCTACGGTCTTCCAACTAAACCCTGCTCTTGGCTCTCCAGTTATCTTTTAAATCGACGTATATCAGTCATTGTTGATGGCCACTCTTCAAGCTTTCACGATATTAATGCTGGAGTGCCTCAGGGTTCAGTACTAGCACCAGCTTTGTTTCTTCTTCACATCAACGACCTTCTTTCTTCCACAACCCATCCCATTCATAGTTATGCTGACGATAGTATCCTTCACTCCATTTTTCAGGTTCCTAAACCAATTTCTCAAACCGACTTGGAAAGCAAACGCAGGGCGATGCAGATATCTCTTTCACAGGATCTCAATTTAATGGGGCGCCAAAAATCTCGTTCAATTTAATGCATCCAAAACTGGCATAACCACATTGTATCTATAGCCACCGCGGCTTCAAAAAAGCTTGGATTTCTTTTCCGAGCCAAAAAGTATTTTTCTCCTTCCAATTTATACACTTTGTATGTGTCCCTTATTCGACCCTCTCTGAAATATTGTTCTCATGTCTGGGAAATGGCATCCCCTACAACACCTCAGCATTTTTTGATGCCATTCAAAGAAGGGCTGTTCGTCTTATTAATGATCCTTTACTTACTCAAAGACTTCCTTCTCTTGCCCATCGTAGAGCTGTGGGAGATCTATCGCTCTTCTATAGATACTTTTACGGTTTCTGCTCCGAAAGAATTATTCGGTATAGTCCCTCCTCTTGCAGCTCCCAACCGAGAAACTCGTGGTGCCGCGCGTATGCATCCCTATACAGTTCAATTGGACAGGCCCCGAACTTCCCATTTCGTTCGTTCTTTTATCCCTAGAGTTTCTAGACTGTGGAACCTACTGCCAGCGGAGGTCTTTCCTTCCCCCAAATCTTCAAGTTTTTAAGTCACGTGTTAACAAACTTTCTCTTACCCTCGCTTAAGACACCCACGGTACGTTAGTATTTAGGCTTTCAGCCCTCGTGGATTGTCCAAAGATAAAAAAAAAGAGATAGAAAAAAATGTTAATAAAAAGTTTTAAGGATTTTTACGTTTAACTCAGTAACGTACCAATATGTTTTTTATTGACTTTAATTTTAAAGGTAATTTTAAAGTTATAACAAAGTTTGGTATTTTTAAATGGCACATCCTGTATATTTTATTATCAATAGCAGGGTCCCCTTAAAAGCCGTAAAAAATACCACATTTAATATTATTTAACTTGCGATAATTTTGGAGATATAGCCATTGTTAGAAATGAGATAATAAAATATTATTTCTAAAATAAAACACCCTATACAGGGTATAGCATAAGTGACAACTTTAATTTTATGGAAAAAAATATCTTAAAAACGCTTCAACTAATTTCAGTAAAATTTGGCACACTTTTTAAAGCATCTGTAAAGTTCTACCTAGATTAAGATTATTGGGTCCAGTGGCATCTCAATAGGCACCAGAGCCAATATTATTAAGAAAAACGCCACTGGCTTTTTACAAAATGTTTATATTATTGTCTTCCTCGTGGCCTAGTGGACAGAGCTTTGATCTTCGAAGCCAGAAGTCGGCGGTTCGATTCCCAGCGGGGGAGACATATTTAGGTAGTAGTTATTTAAAAATAGCGACCGTGGTGGCACTACTGCGTTGTCTAAAAGGTGCTGTGAAATGCAACTGCATGTTTCAGTGCTTGGACAACGTTGACGGAACAGGGGGAACGATGGGTTAAACATCTAATAACCCGACACCCACGGTACTCTGGTATTTAGGCATAGACTTTCGTGGGATGTCAAAAAGATAAAAAAAAATCCTTTTTAGCAATTTAAAATGCAACTTTTAAGTCTCCTATTTTTTATTTAAAATTGAGCCACTCTCATTATTCTAAATTATTATATTAAATATTCTATCGACAACATGGTAAAAAACCAGAATAAAAAAATTAACAATTATTTGCCTAATAATAATATAATAAAGAAAATATATTTACTAAGGTCAAAAATTATTTATTTTTTTAATTTTGGATTTTTTTATGCTGTTTATGGATACTTTTAGTATTACATAAAAGGTTGTTTCATTTTTTTCCTAATAATATTGGATATGATGCCCACTGAGACGCCACTGGACCCAATAATTTTAATAACGGTAGAGCTTTGCAGGCACCTTCTTACGTTAAATAGGTGAACCACGTTTCATCCAAATTAGTTAGAGCGTTTTTGAGATATTTTAAGAATACCGACTTTTTTAAAAATATTTAACGCCCTGTATCTCGAAAACAGAAGCTGGCAAATTTTAAAACTAGTGACACATGAACTAAAAGAAATAATGAGAAAATTAAAAGTAACTTGACAGGTTGGTTCGGTTGATGTCGCGTTTACTGTTACATTGCATAAATTGATATTTAAGGTTATTGTAGTGGGCATTGAAAAAAAAAACACTAATTCAAAGTGTAAAAAAGCTTTGAAGTGTTTAAAAAAGTACCTTTTTTAACACTATATGTAGTGTACTACATGTTAACGATTAAAAAATAGAATTTTTTAAACGGTCGTGAAGAAAGTATATTATTTATTTTGTAGACCACTTACTAAATTTAAAATTGTTCATTAGATAATCATTTTCCCAAGGTAACGCCTAAAAGGTTTTTTGAAATTTTATTTTTTTTCTTTTGGTAAAAACGCAATTTTTAAGAAAAATGTTAGCCCATTTGTTATTATTAAAAATGAAAATATTGACAAACTTAAGAAAAAAATCTCCAGGGTATCCTCGAAAATTATTTAAAGAAATAATGGTAAAATTTTTAAAGAAATCGAATCAGTAGTTTTGGAGTTATGATGGTCACCGATTTTAAAACGTGAGTTGTGGGAAAAGCGCATTAAAGTTAGCCTCGTACAAGGTTAGTTTATATTTATAAGGTTGCGACATATCCTCAACTTTTAGGCGGTTCCAGATCGGGGACGCAAGGAAGGGCACTTCTTGGAGAAAAGTTGGCAAGACTGGGTAAAATCAAAGCTGATGATCAATCCAGTGGCGTCTAGAATTTGCGCGTTTCATTTTGCATTGTTTTGAAAGTGATATTTGTTGAAAGATGTAATTCCAAATGTTTTTTATTTAAAGTAAAAGAATTTACAACTTAATAACAATTAAAAACTG
Source organism: Listronotus bonariensis (assembly GCA_014170235.1). NCBI lineage: Eukaryota > Metazoa > Arthropoda > Insecta > Coleoptera > Curculionidae > Listronotus > Listronotus bonariensis. Next base: position 23,597 of record JACEGR010001827.1, on the reverse strand, counting down.
TTGTGTAAACGGTTGTTCTACTAATACAATAAACTGTATATCTCCGGCACTGAACAACATGGCCGAAAAATGGGAGATGTGACGTCATAACACGTCAAAGCAATATGGCCGAATGTCGTGACCTTATATAAACCGACTTTGGCCTCGTACATTAGAGTCATTGATAAGGTGGTTACTTAGAGAACTTCCGTATCTTCGTTAATTTTGCTTCGAATAATTTTAAATTTTTACACAGTTTTTCTAAAATATTCTTCATTTAGAAAACATATCTTTTAAAAATTTCTAAAAAAATTGTAAAAACGTTACTGACTCCCTTAAGGTAACAAAAAACAAAGGTTTGACATTATAAAAGACATAAAGGTCACGGAATAGCTTTAAAATTCACCAGTTTCATTATAGTAGGAAAACGGGAAAGGGCCTTTTGCCGTTTTATTGTCAAACTTTGCAGAAGAGAACAGAGGACCCGGCTTTTATTACATCTTTCCGAAATGACTCGATTTATCGACGAACTTTAACGGCAAATCAAATGACATTGTAACGCGTCATAAATTTGCCTGAAGCAATTACACATTTTATTAGAGTTGCGTTTTTGGTATTTTATTAGTTTCGCAATATTATCAATGATATTACTCTTACACCTGACTTGTGTACACCACACAAGAACTCTTGTTGAACGGGTGGAAAAACATTTCTATACAGGGTGATTCAAAAATCGATCACGAAATTTAAGGGGTGTTTCTACTTGACAAAATAAGGGTAGAGATTCATATAATTTTTTTTCATGTCATTCGTTTTTGAGTTACAAGCCGTCAAAGTTCAATTTTTATTTTGGTTTTTTCGCCATATTGCATTTATTTTTTAACCAATTCATTTGATATTTGGCACACAGATCGAGTTTTGCAGATTCTTAAATTTCAAGACAAAAGTACAATTTTTAAATTCCGCCAGAGGGCACTTTACCTAAAACTTAAAATTTATTTACATTATAACTTGTTTATTTTGACAGATATCGCAAAGCTGGAGGCGCCATTTTATAGACAATCAAAAACTTAAAAATAAGGTACTTTTATTAAAGTCGATAAACCTCACCGTTTAGGCACCAATAGACATCAAAGTTTTCATCAATTTCAATCAAATTACCTACATACGTACAGGGTGTCTTTTTTATTTTTCTTTACACCCCGTAGTTCAAAAACTAAGACGTTTAGGACATATGTTTATATAAAGTTTTTTTTCCTATTTTTTGTTGTAGAATCGTTTGGTTAACTTTTTCGATTGAGTTACTGGACACTCTGTATGTATGTAAGTAATTTGATTGAAATTGATGAAAACTTTGATGTCTATTGGTGCCTAAATGGTGAGGTTTATCGACTTTAATAACGAGTACCTTTTTTTTAAGTGTTTGATTGTCTATAAAATGGCGCCCCCAGCTTTGCGATATCTGTCAAAATGAAAAAGTTATGATGTAAATAAATTTTAAGTTTTGGGTATTTTCCGTATTTGTGGATTTAGTAGGCTTTACATTTTACATATTTTTAAGGAACATGATTGTGTTTAGTTGTGATTAAAAATTGAAAATGTGTTCTCGTAAAGTAAAATACCTGTATTAATCGCCACTGGAATATATTTATTATAACCGCAGCAAAATAAGTTAAACATCTAGAGACGTAGCACCCACAGTCAAACTTACAAATTCAGATGTTCTACAGCGTAACTTTAAAGGGATGCATATGACAAGGTAGTCTAAAACGGCTTTTTTTCACTTGTTATCAATTTACAATTGCTGTGCCTTTATACTTTTTTACTTACACCAGGAAGGTTCTACGCTGGTTATTAGAAAATAAGCGATAATAGTTAAAGACTTTTTTGTCAAAGCAAATAACCTTACTCACAAAAGCAGAATAAAATTAATTTAAAACCTTTTACAAGTATTATATACAGGGTGTTTCAGAACTATAAGTTCAAACTTCTACAGGTTATTCAGTGCTACAGTAGAAAACATATTAGTAAAGGGACCCATGTCCGAAAAGTGTCCCACTCTAAGACGAGTTAAAATTTAGAAAGACGTCTGAATTGCCTAAATAGGGATTTAATGCATTTAATTTTGCCTATATATTATATGATATCATTACAACAATCGTCCAAAATGCCAATGTCAATCTCAATGTTCCAAAATTTTATTATTTTATTTTTTATTCATTATTTGGTAGTTTTTTAATGTAATAATGTTATTTATTATTTTTCCATTTGGGAATTGTTATGATGACATCATGGACAAAATGTAAAAAATCCTCTTTAGGCAATTCATCCTCTTTAAATTTTAACGCGTCTTAGGGCCGTAGTGCCGTAGTGACACCTTTTAGGACATGGGTCCCACAATGTTTTCTACTGTTGCACTGAATAACCCCTAGAAGTTCTGAAACACTCTGTATATGCCACATTTAGTTATTGCTGCTACTAATAATATTCCCCACCAAAATTTTTAAACAGATTTCTTACAAATATTAAAAGTTTACATTGTAAAAGGTCGCGATCGACAAAAGTGGGTCTAGATAAAGAAAACGAGCAAATACATAAAGTGACGAAACAGGGTCGCCAGTCATATAAAATTTGCAGTAAAACCCCGACCAAGGAAAATTTTTATTGCCAAACGGGGCATGTCTGGCGATGTGAGACCAAGTTTCGTTTTGAAAAATACTGTTCTAGTTGTAACTACATTATTCCGAGAGATCTTTATGCAATATTGTCACATTGTATTTAACTGGAAAAACGATGACATGCACTTTTTGGGTTGCGACAATTTAAAAGAGTATGATTCACACTTTGTGTAGCTAGTATTTTATTAGGCTATACAGGGTGATTCAAAAATCGATCACAAAACTTAAGGGGGTGATTCTACTTGACAAAATAAGGGTGGAGCTTTATATAATTTTTTTCAAAATGTCATTCGTTTTCGAGTTACAAGCCGTCAAAGTTCAATTTTTATTTTGGTTTTTTCTGCCATATTGCATTTATTTTTTAACCAATCCAGTTGATATCTGGCACACAAATCGAGCTTTTGCAGATTCTAAAATTTGAAGACAAAAGTACTTTTTTTTAAATACCGCCAGAGGGCACTTTACCTAAAACTTAAAATTTATTTACAGCATAATCCTTTATAGACACAAAACTTAAAAATAAGGTATTTTTATTAAAAGTCTATAAACCTCACCGTTTAGGCACCAATAGAAATCAAAGTTTTTGCGTAAGAAAGTATTTTTTTCTTGATTTAGATACGATGGTAATTTTTATTTATGAACTAGAGGAATCTACCTGCACTATTTTAAAGTTCTCTTTAAATGTGGTATGCAGATATTTTTGTTAAAGCTGGATTTATTATTTGACGTTTTCAGTTGGAAGATGAAACAACACTTTTCCATTTATAAATTTATATTTTTTGTTTACCGTCTCCATATACCATATCAGAAACCGAAAAGTAAACGAAGATCGGTGACGGAAACGTCAATCATAAATTCAGCTTAAATCTTAAAATTTTAAAATAAAAATGTAGTTTTCCTGTGTACCAATATTTAGTGGACACCCTGTATAAGAAAATCTGGGTGAGGCAGGGTTAATGTGTAATTGCTAGACTTTAATATATGACTTTATTTTAATATAATAATACATTTTTTTCACACTGTTTGGGAGCATGGGCGCCGGCAGAATGACTTCCAGGGGGGTGCAAAGTATTGCATCTGGAGAAAATTGTAAAGAGCCAAAAAGAGGTCCTTCTTCACCAAACACCCTGCTATATTCTTTTTAGTATATTTAATTGAGGTGGAAAAAAATTAAAAAAATACAAATAAAAAAAAAGTTCGCTCCCATGAAACACCGTCTATATCTTATCTTTCTTTTTGTCCCCCTTTGCTCCTTTCCCAATAGCCAAGGAAGTGCAAAACATCTAAAAATGCCTAAAATCACTACATTTTTTGGCAAAACTTACTACTTGAATTTATAGCACCCTGTGTGGCCTCTATTTGCTATTGTTGCATGTCTGTAAACAGTTACATTGTAAAAATATACTTGAGAAGAAGCAATAGACTAAACCCGGCCAAAGAAAAGAAAACAAAGTGGCAAAACAGAGCAGTCAGTCGTGAAAGAAGCCAATAAAATATGCAGTAAAATTTTACGTTGCAAATTTTATACCGTCAAAAGCGTCATCTGGTAAACATAATATTATTATTTTTTTAATACCTTTTACTTTATAAAATTGTATTCTTAAGTTGTTTGGCGAATAATTTGAGGTAATATGAATTAAATTAAGCAAAGTAGGAATATTCTGCTGCAAATTATGTGAGCGATCTCTCGGATTCATATAGAACATATGGACTTTACAATATGACAAATGAATCAAAATTTAAATGAAAAATCGTGTATAATAACGTGCGTGTATAATAACTGCTTTTGCTTCTTAAAAAATTAAGATTTACGTTGAAGAGAATTTGTTTTCTTTTTGTACAGGGGCTCCAAAAACTACAAAAATGTGAAAAAAAACAAGATAAAACTGCCTATATTTTTAATAATTTAGCAAAAATATCATATAAAAAGGGTTTTAGAATTAAATGAGGTTTTGATTTTCTAAATTCCACTTGATAAAATAAATAAAAACTTTTTTTTGGCATCATGTTGTTTTTATCATGTTTTTAAACCGTTTTTACGTAATTTACCTGATTTACATTTTTATATTAAAAATATATTTGACAAACTTTGACGTTTATTATTGTATTGTATTAAAACTAGGTAAATTACGTAAAAAAAAAATTGAAAAAAACATTACTTAAAAAAATATTACACTAAAAAATGGTTTATGTTATACAAAATTTTAGATATAGAAGAAAAAGTAACATAAGGCAATTATTGAAAATAAAGTTTTGTGTTGGTTCATTTTTACATTTTTTGTAGTTTTTGGAGCCCCTGTACAAAACAAAAACTAATTTCTCACCGTAAATCTTGTTTTTTTTTTTAAGAAGCAAAAGCAGTTGCCATACACGACTTTCTTAAACATTTAAAATTTTAGCCCATTTGTCCTAATGTAAAGTTTATTCGTGGACATACTGTATAAAGGTTAGTAAGAAAACGATTAAGTGCAGTTAGTTATACAGGGTGTTCCAACTCCATTTATACACCAAATAACTTCCTGTACATGATACAAAAAAATGAAAATGAAAAAAATGTTTATTTGAATTTCCTCTTTTACTGACAATACTAGTTAATATACAAGGTGTCTCAAAAACATAATTTTCCTTGTCAAGTTAATAAGGAGGACGCTGGTTTCCTATGCTATTCACCACGACTCGATACAGCCTCACTGAGGAGTCCTGTAAAGGCAGGCGAAACCGGTCTGGGGGAGAGAGTCGTTGGTGGATAGCATAGAAAAGCAGGACGTTTTCTTTTAACTGTCTTTAAAAGGGAGTAAAATATTTTTGTTATACACCAAGACAGTAGGGAATTTTCACTTTTTGCTTTAACATACATAGCCACCCACTTTACAATTGATGCTCGTATTTACTGAATGCGATTTCAGTAGGGCATCAACGGCAGGATTTAATATCCTACCGCTGGACAACGAAACTTGTCTAATAAGAGGACGCTGGTTTCTATGCTATTCACCACGACTCGATACAGCCTCACTGAGGAGTCCTGTAAGGCAGGCGAAACCGGTCTGGGGGAGGGAGTCGTGGTGGATAGCATAGAAAAACAGGACGTTTTCTTTTAACTGTCTTTAAAGGGAGTAAAATATTTTTATTATACACCAAGACAGTAGGGAATTTTCCTTTTGCTTTAACATACATAGCCACCCCGCTACAATTGATGCTCGTATTTACTGAATGCGATTTCAGTAGGGCATCAACGGCAGGATTTAATATCCTACCGCTGGACAACGAGAACTTGTCTAATAAGAGGACGCTGGTTTCTATGCTATTCACCACGACTCGATACAGCCTCACTGAGGAGTCCTGTAAGGCAGGCGAAACCGGTCTGGGGAGAGAGTCGTGGTGGATAGCATAGAAAAGCAGGACGTTTTCTTTTAACTGTCTTTAAAGGGAGTAAAATATTTTTATTATACACCAAGACAGTAGGAATTTTCCTTTTTGCTTTAACATGCACCCGCTACAATTGATGCTCGTGATTCACTGAATGCGTTTCGGTAGGGCATCAACGGCGGAGACAATATCCTACCGCTGGACAACGAAACTTGTCTAATAAGAGGGACGCTGGTTTCCTATGCTATTCACCACGACTCGATGCAGCCTCACTGAGGGTCCTGTAAGGCAGGGCGAAACCGGTCTGGGGGAGAGGGTCGTGGTGGATGCTGCCGAAAAAGCAGGAATTACGGTTACAAATGGCCTGGTCGGATGAGGAGGAAATAACACGGGTTACGACTACGTATGAAAGTCGTTTATTATGTCGGAATGACTGCTCTTGGGGATGATCAGGAAAAAATAAGTCAGCTAATGTAATATGGTTCTTTTTAATCTGCCAAGCAAATATTTTAAAAATATACGCTAATAAATATTACTCAGGGTTGTACAAGGGTGTTCGGTTATATTTTAATGGTGTCTACACGCTTTATTGTTTGAGATAGAAAAATATATATAATTAATAATAATTGTACATGTACATGTACCTTTTTTATCTTTGGACATACCACGAAGGCTTAAAGCCTAAATACTAACGTACCGTGGGTGTCTTAAGCGAGGTAAAGAGGAAGTTTGTTGACACGGGACTTAAATACTTGAAGATTTGGGGGAAGGAAAGACCTCCGCGGGCAGCAGGTTCCACAATCTAGAAACTCTAGGGATAAAAAAGAACGAACAAAGTGAGAAGTTCGGGGCCTGTCCAGTTGGACCGTATAGGGATGCATATGCGGAACCACGAGTTTCTCTGTTGGGAACCGTGAGTGGAGGAACTATACTGGACAATTCTTCAGAGCAGAAGCCATGAAAGTACCTATAAAAAGCGATAAATCCCCCACAGCCCAACGATGAGAGCAAAGAGGAAACCTTTCTGTAAGTGAAGGATCATTAATGAGACGAATAGCTCTTCTTTAAATAGAGTCAAGAATGCTTAGGGTTGTGGAGGACGCCATGCCCCAGATATGAGAACAATATTCCAAGGGTCGGGTTTGGGACACATATAAGGTGTATAAATTAGAAGCGGAAAAATACTTTTTGGCTCGAAGAAATCAAGCTTTTTGAAGCTCCCGTGGCTATAGATACAATGTGTTTATGCCAGTTAAGGTTACTTTCAAATGTGACGCCCACAAGATTGAAGGTGTCTTTGCTCTGTAAAACTTGGCCGCTCATAAGTAGTAGGATGAGTATTTGATGACTCTTTTCGCGACAAGGAACGTGATTGTGTTTTGAATGCATTAAAATGGACAAGAGTTACGGCGCCCCAATCCAATATTAGAATTAAGATCCTGCGAAAGAGATATCTGCATCGCTCTGCGTTTATTTTCCAAATCACCTTTAGTGATGGGTTTAGGAACCCTGAAAACTGGAGTGTAGGGTACTATCGTCGGCGAAACTATAAATGGAATTAGTTGTGAACGAGGAAGGTCGTTGATGTGAAGAAGAAACAATGTTGGTGCCAGAACTGAGCCCTGGAGGCACTCCGCAGCATGGTGAAAAGCTTGAAGAATGGCCGTCCACAATAACTGATATACGACGATCAGATAGATAATCAGAGAGAGCCAAGTACAGAGTTTAGTTGAAAGACCGCGCGAGGAAATATTAAGAAAGTGCAGCATGCCAGACCTGGTCAAAAGCTTTTCTGTGATTATATCAAGAGCAACGCGATCTGGGACTCACCTAGAAACTCAAGAGACTGATTCCTAACAGTGTGATAAGAAGGAAAGAAGATCTGCTGCAGATCTTTTGGCAGCGAAATCCATACTGTGTGTCATGCAAAATTTTGTGTTATTCTAAGTACTTAAGAATTTGTGAATTAATTAATTTTTCCATTACTTTACAAAGAACTGAGAGAGTTGAAATTCTGGTCTAGCAGTTAGATGGAAGGGATATAGAGATCCTTTTTTGGGAATAGGGATGAACACGTGCTGGCTTTCCAGCTCTCCGGAAAGATACCCGTGTCCTAAGAACCTCGAAAAGCCGAGTTTAGATTGGTTGCAAGTTCTGGAGCACATTTTTAAAAACGATCGCTGGTATGCCATCCACCTTTACATGTTAATGGCACCAAACCAATGATCAGCGGTGAAATAGCTTAGTTGGTTAGGTAGCAGCCCGATTTTATTCGATTAAATATGGTAAACAAAATTTTGGCTACATGGACAAGGGGAATAAAAAGCAGAAAAAAATGTTACCCAGTGCGGAGCTACGAACCCGAGAGTGTCGACAAGGCATGCACTGCCATAAATGCTGCCGCTAACTAACCAACCGGGCTATTTGACCGCTGATCATTGGTTTATGGTTCATGTAAAGGTAACAATTATAAATAAATTAACTATTAATTAATTAATTATTATCAATTGTAGCAGACCTATGCTGGCAGATGTTGTTCACCTTGCATTGACGCTAACTATTAAATTTTGCCTAAAAATATTATTTCATTTAATTAACAGATGAGGGTATATTTTCTTAATGCTGAATCTTAGACTATAAATGAAGAGCAAACGAAGGCAAGGTGTGGGTCTAAAAAAATTAAAAATAAACTATTTTTACCAACTGTAGTCATATAAGGTATATATAATATAAAAGAATAAACAATGATAAGCTCTAAAAGTACATATATTTGCAACTACAATTGGTAAAATGGAAAATATTTATTTTATAGTAAAATTTTAAAGCTCGTGTCAAAGTTACAAATAATAATTAAAAAGAATATTATTTAACACAAACTTGGTGTGATTTTCTTATGAATACCACACGTGCTTAAATTATTCCAGAAAATTTTTCTCGGCCACTTCATTTTTAAATAATTTGGTTTATTTATATGTTAATAAAGTGTAATAGAACTACCCACTTTAAGTTGTTGTAAGTAAAAAATAATGACTGAAAACTGATAGCTCCATTTTTTTTAAATAAAATATTTAATATTCCAGACAATGTATTCATTTAACGAAAATAATTAACAGAAAGGCCATATTTAGAGAAACAAATGAAACCAAACCGCCCATGGTAAATTGTCTATGAATCAGAGTTGCAAATTTTTCCAGGATTCAGAATCATTTTCTGAGATAACTGGTGGTCCAAACTAAGCAAAGTATATATTTTTAAAAACAGAAAAATATACCCTGTCCAATAAACTTAAAATATACATGGTGTTCTATTTAAAATAACAAAGGCGATGCTTATTTGTTTTCTTTGCGATTGTTATTGGTTTTTTAGCAAATCCTGGCGGTTCTTATAAAACACTGAAACTTTTGTATTTAAAATATTTTTCTATTTCAAACAATAAAGCGTGTAGACCCTGTTCAGTTGATCACTGAACCCCCTGTACAGGGTGGCTCGAATTCGACGCTCATCATTGGGATTTCGGAAACCGTAAGAGATACAGGATCGGTTAAATGGAGGCAAAGTTGCGCAATTTGATGCTCAATAAAATGCCGTTTTGCGTTTTAAAAAATTCCGAGTACTTCCGAAGATATTCGAAAAAACCGGAATTTTCAATTTTGGTTTCTATTGTTTCCTGGCTATATTTGTTAAGATAACTTAAAATGGAAAACACGTTTTCATGGCAACTTTTTCTGCTCTATAATTCAGTGTGATTAAATATTGAATCTGACGTTTCGGCTTCTGGCGACCATCATCAACTTAATTTTTTTAAATACGGACCTGATATTTTTTCAATTTAATTAAATCCTTTCATCACTCTTAAAACACTATATATCGCCACTTTGATATTTGCCGACGTTTCGTACAGACAATTCCATCACCAGAATATTGCATATTTATTTCACCATAATACGGCCCTGAACTACATTTTTAGGTAAGAAGGTAAAAAAAAGAATAAATCTTATTACATATTCGTAATCTTTTTATTGCAACTCATTGATATCTAACAGCGGAAATTACTTTATTAACCGAAAATTTCATAAATATTAGACATAAGATACAAAAAGGTAGACAACAAATCAGCTTACATAAACAATTTGTAATACTATCTTGATTAAAAAAATTAAGTTGATGATGGTCGCCAGAAGCCGAAACGTCAGATTCAATATTTAATCACACTGAATTATAGAGCAGAAAAAGTTGCCATGAAAACGTGTTTTCCATTTTAAGTTATCTTAACAAATATAGCCAGGAAACAATAGAAACCAAAATTGAAAATTCCGGGTTTTTTCGAATATCTTCGAAGTACTCGGAATTTTTAAAACGCAAAACGGCATTTTATTGAGCATCAAATTGCTGCAACTTTGCCTTCATTTAACCGATCCTGTATCTCTTACGGTTTCCGAAATCCCAATGATGAGCGTCGAATTCGAGCCACCCTGTAATTTTGGGAATTTAAAAATATACATTTTTGGGAAATTTAAATATAATTGGGTTACTTAACATTGGGAAATTTGGTACATAAAACAATACGTTGAAGTGTCAAGGTTTAAAAAGTATGAAATCAAACAATTTTCTAGGTTACTCTTATAATAATAAAACAAAAACATTAAACAAGCAGAGTAGCCTAGAAATGCAAAACAAATACTGAAAAATTTAATATTTAAAGAGAACAAAATTTTAAGACGGGGATTGATTGTTTTATCAGATAACAAGCAGTTAGTGAAGTAAAGTAAAAGTTAAAGTTTGAGTTAAGCCCCGTACGGGCTATCCCTAGGGATATGCCCGTACTACATTTAATTAGTTCAATAAGTTACGTTGGTTTTTAATGCAAAGTTAGTTGTGATGGTCCACCGGTCTCATGGTCCCAAGAAGATAGTTCCATATGGTACATTTGCCCAAGTGACGTCAAGTAGCTATGTATCAATGAATTTTACAACGTCACATATGGTGGAGAGCGCCCCCGTTCCCAGTGACCTTTGTGAAACGTCGGTTATGGTAAGCTGTGCCCGCCCCAGTTCCAGTGCCCTTTGTGAAGCGATAGGAAAAGTCGCTTATGGTACGCCCTTCCTACCCCTCAGTTTATTTGTGGAAGAAAATACCATATATATGGTAAAGGCGTCCCGTTCCCCGGAGAAGAAATGTGTGTGAAAGGACGAAGATGGGGAAAAAATATGTTGCGTAGCGTAGCTGCAAGGAGGTAGCAGCGTAGCTACAAGAAAAGGAAGATAAGGTATATCTTCAGTTTTCAAATATGGCTAAATGGTGTTAGCCAGAGGTGATAAAGAAGAATATGGAAATATATTTATTTGTGTCGAAGTTGTATGGTACGTCGTGAAGACGGAGTTCAGAAGCAGCATGAGGCTGCATTAGCACTGGAAGCCGCAGCTCTAGTATGGGGAAGAGCTCTGAAGTATGGTCTTGAATGGTGGGGTACAAGACTAGTCTAAGCGGCCCTGAGAAAGCTCAGGATATGGGGAAATTGGCATGAAGTTGCAGTAACCTGATGTGGAAGAAGAAAATGGGAATGAAAGGCGGACAATGGTATGTGGAGAAGAAGTACGGGACAAATGGCCAATGGAACGCACCATCAAGGACATGGACAGGGAGGCAAGGTGGACACAGTACAATTCAACAAAAAGATGGACAATCTAGAACATTAGGGTATTTGTAAAGTGTTTAGGTAAATCTGCAATGTTTTTTTTAATTAATGGTATTTTTTTTGTTGTTTACATATTATAATATTGATAAAAATAATGATTTAATATGCAGAGAAAAGTAGTCTAAAAGTAAAATTTGATAATAACTCTTTTTTAACCCACCGTATATTTAATAGTAATTTATAAAAGGGTCATTGCTTTGATGATATACAATATGCTGAAAAGGTCAAGTGCATTTCTAATAATGCAGAGCTTGCTAGTTTCAAATAAACATTTTTTATTTACCAAATTAGATGTTTTGTTTAGCACATATTATGTAATAAAGTTAATGAGTAATAATACTATGTATTTAAAGTGTTTAATATGGGAGGTATGAAATTTAGGCCACTTTTCTCTAAAAAATAATCTTAACCGTTACAACTACATTTAAATAAAACTACTTGGAGAAAATCCCAAATTTAGAAATTATACAGTTCACAATGGGAAAAATTTAACTTTTTTCTTATGATCAATGACAAATCTTTTATTTTTCAGAAAAATAGTCAAGTCAATTAATTATTTTTTTGGATTAAAGGCTATTTGTTCATTTTTTTTGTTTACATTTATTGAAAAAAATTTTAGATAAAACTTTTTTTCATATTTTTAAAAACTTCGAAAAGTTAAGGTTATTTACGGTTATTTACATAATAGGTAAAATATTGTTAGATTTTTAAATATTTGTAAGCTATATGGAACTATCGATTTTGGTAATATTGCTAATTTTTTTAAAGGGGTTAAAGTAAATTTGGCTCATTTCTAATAGCGTTGTGGGTCCAACGCTTTCAGGGAAGGGGCATATGTGAACACCTAGTATAAAAAAGTATACATTTTGGGAATTTTAAAAATATACATTTTTGGGAAATTTAAATATAATTGGGTTACTTAACATTGGGAAATTTGGTACATAAAACAATACGTGAAGTGTCAAGGTTTAAAAGTATGAATCAAACAATTTTCTAGGTTACTCTTATAATAATAAAACAAAAACATTAAACAAGCGAGTAGCCTAGAAATGCAAAACAAATACTGAAAAATTTAATATTTAAAGAGAACAAAATTTTAAGACGGGGATTGATTGTTTTATCAGATAACAAGCAGTTAGTGAAGTAAAGTAAAAAGTTAAAGTTTGAGTTAAGCCCCGTACGGGCTATCCCTAGGGATATGCCCGTACTACATTTAATTAGTTCAATAAGTTACGTTGGTTTTTAATGCAAAGTTAGTTGTGATGGTCCACCGGTCTTATGGTCCCAAGAAGATAGTTCCATATGGTACATTTGCCCCAAGTGACGTCAAGTAGACCCTATGTATGTAATTCCAAAATTTTATACGTAAAATTTATAATTAAAAAATGTATTGCACTATTCTAAAACCCAAATTTTTACCTTTATCGCAAAAAAAAAAACAAATATAATCTCCATAACAATTTTCGACATTATCGAAAATCAGGTACGTAATCCTTTAATAAAAATTACGTTTGCGCCACACCTCGTACTGGACTGATAAAATTTGATATCTAATGATTAGCATTTTTAGGTTTTGGATCTATGCAGAACTTTTTATAAAAAATAACTTTTTTTTGTCAAATTAGTAATAAAATAGTTTTCCATATGACACCAACTTACGTAGACACACTGTATAAAAATTCCATTATTATGATTAGAGATTCAATTACTACTTTATTATTTCTTATTTTATTTGTTTCAGGCATGTAAAATAGGAGTGATTTGATTACATACAGAAACAGCTGTCCTTTTTTACGAAGGGTAAGTTTAAAGAGTTAACTTTATGTTTTACAAAATAAAAAAAATAACTTTAACTTGTTTCCAATAAGTGAACAAACTTGGTTCCAAAATAAACACTACAGTAAATAATTTTTTTTCTTTAAGTTAAATTGTGATTAGCTTTAAAAAAAAAAAACATTTTTTTTTAAACATTAAAACATATTGTTTTATGTTTTACCCATCTATTATTGGATCTGTAATACCTTAGAAACGGAATATGTTATGGTAGCAATAATACCTGCTATCACACTGGCATTATAAGCGGACATTATGATAATGCCCGCTTATAATGCCCTAATGCGCTAATATGGAAATTTTATTGCTTATCCAATTTTATTTCTCTCACAATAAAGATCAAGTTTATACAAAAATAATTTTTCTTTAAACAATACTAAAAATTAAACTTTATTTCCAAAATAAAAATTACAATTTTGAAATGTCCTGGAAAATGTAGCTGATCCCACTATAGAATGGGACTGTATTTTTCCGACTAAAAATAATAAAGTTTGTTAAACATATGTATTAAAATAAAATCAATAACTTACCAGTTCCTGAAAATATGCCATTGAAACGGTTTCGGTTATTTGAAGAATTGCGTTCGCATCTTCCAAATACCAAATATGCCATACTCCCGATCATACTGTTGCCTTGATTTAACTGGCAAAAGATTTTCGGTCGCTTTTATGGCCTTTTTCTTATATTTTGTGGAATTTCTTCCATTTTGAGCAAATCGTTAAATAAAAATGCCAACTGACTAACTGATAGAAACATCAAAGTCAAACTTAACACCAGTCATTATCTACTTACGTATACAGGTACAGGTGCAACTTATTTTTTATATTGCGAATAAATAATGTAATTAGTCATTGAAAACTCTTTTTGGGTAAAACATAAAGCATTGTATGCACCACGGGCTTTACTGGACTATAATGCCCATCAGGTCGAAATCTAGCTCTCGGGCTATTTCGACCTTCAGGGCATTATAGTCCTAGTAACGCCCTTGATACATAAATAGCTATTTTTATATGTATATTAATTTGTTAATTACAAAATTCGATAATATTAAAGGTAAATATAAAAATTATATCAATGTTTAGAACTTGACTATTCGACAACGGTTCGTCTGGCGAAAATTTTAAATAAGATGTTTTTTGTAGGAAATTTACTTCTCTAAAGATTTATGTGCACACATTTTTTTTTACCCCAATGCCAATGGTTAGGAAGCTTTAATGCAAAAACTAAAGTACAAATAAAAAAATTAAACTTAAGGAGAGGGACCTCTAATTTATTTTTATTTTTTGGACAAACCACGAAGACTAAAAGCCTAAATACTAATGTACCGTGGGTGTTTTAAACGAGGTAAGAGGAAATTTGTTGACACGGGACTTAAATACTTGAAGATTTGGGGGAAAGGAAAGACCTCCGCGGGCAGCAGGTTCCAAATTCTAGAAACTCTAGGGATAAAAGAACGAACAAAGTAGGAAGTTTGGGGCCTGTCCAGTTGGACCGCATAGGGATGCATACGCGCGGGACCACGAGTTTCTCTGTTGGGAACCGTAAGTGGGGAACTATACTGACAATTCTTCAGAGCAGAAGCCATAGAAGTACTTATAAAAAAGCGATAGAACCCCCACAGCCCGACGATGCGCGAGAGAGGGAAGCCTTCTGTAAGTGAAGGATCATTAATGAGACGAATAGCTCTTTTCTTTGAATAGAATCCAGAATACTTAGGGTTGTGGGGGAAGCCATGCCCCAGATATGGAGAACAACATACCAAGGGAGGTCGGATTTGGGACACATATAAAGTGTATAAATTAGAAGGGGAAAAATACTTTTGGCTATTATTATTAAGGGTTTAAATCTTTACGATATTGTTTTTTGTCACCCCAAACAATATTTTGTTATATAAAAAAAAACGATTTTTTTTTTGTTCCAGTCTAATAAACACCTTCTGCCTGCCCTTTACTTAAGTATTTAAAAAAATATATTTAGTCTCTGGATACGTATACACCATGTGAAATTATTATGTGATAATAAAAAACAGATTTTTTTATATTACTAAAGCCCTGTTGAAACCTAAAATACTACTAGACGCCCCTATATTTTCTTTTTCGTCTAACTACTTTATACGAAAAACTACACGTGCATAACTACTTCTCTAAGATTGAACTACGGGCAATATCAAAATTGCTCAGCTAGTAAACTACGAAATTTCGTAAATATTCATGTAAACCGAGCTTAAAAATGATACCGGTAAAAACGAATGTCCCCATATATATCGTAAAGCGGGCCGTTATGAAATACAAGACGCTGCAAATATTTGAGTGTTATCTCCATGAGAATCTTCTAGCAGACGGTGGTGCCACGGGTGCGCTCCTGCGATTTCTCATGATACGACGTGTCCCCTTGTGGGAGATTTTGAACAATTTTAAGGTCTTCGCATCGTGGACAATGCGGCGTCTCAGATAATCTCGATGTATAAAATAAAAAGAATTGCTGAAGACGTGTGGGTCATAACTCTGATAAGTTGTGACACTTTTTTTATTTTGGGATAATCTCGTTGAAGACGCAGTCATTAGGGGAGCCCAAGAGGGGACTTCGAGATTTACTACAGCGCGGCAGATTCATATACCGGAAGATACCTTGTACCCGGTTAGGTACAAAAATGTATCTATCAAGAAATTTTCGAGCGCTGCCAGATTTATATAGAGTAATTTAATTACAAGATAAACAGTGTATATTCCATTAATCTAACAATTTAACGTCAGTGCCCGTAAAGGAAAGCGTGGGGTGGGGCTACAAAGTTTTAAAAACACGTCATTTTGACATTCTCGAGCGTAGCTATTTTTTTATTTTGAAGAAAATAAATTTTGAGGATAACGAAAATATACAGGGTGATTCAAAAATCGATCACGAATCTTAAGAGGGTGATTCTGCTTAGAAGCAAAATAGGTGTGCAGAGCCAGAAAGCACTTTACCTAAAAACTTTATACTAAATATATTTACATCATAACTTTTTATTTTGACAGTTATCCTGCAAAGCCGGGGAGCGTCATTTTGTAGACCACATCGTAAAAACTTAAAAAATGAAGATTTACTTTCTTGATCAAAGAGCCGATAAACCTCACCGTTTAGGCACCAATAGACATCAAAGTTCTTCATCAGCTTCGATCGAGTTACCTACACCTACAGAGTGTCCAGTAACTCAACCGACAAACTTAGGGGCGATTCTTACAACAGCAAATAAGAAAAAAAGTTCATATGAGTGACAGATGTCCCTAAACGTCTTACTTCTTGAACTACGGTAGTATTGCAAATATTTAAAAAAAAACTTTTTTTAAATTTTAACAACCCAGTAGTTCAAAAACTAAGACGTGTTAGGACATATGTTTATATAAAGTTATTTTCTTATTTTTGTTGATGCAGAATCGTTTGGTAAGAGTTTGTCGGTTGAGTTACTGGAGCACCCTGTATGTATGTAGGTATGTTGATTGAAGTTGATGAAAACTTTGATGTCAGTTGCCTAAACGGTGAAGGTTTATCGACTTTAATAAAGAGTACCTTATTTTTAAGTTTTTGATTGTTTATCAAATGCCCATCTTTGCGATATCTGTTAAAAAAATAAAAGTATGATGTAAATAAATTTTAAGTTTTAGGTAAAGTGCCCTCTGGCGGTATTTAAACAAAGTACTTTTGTCCTAAAATTTTAGAATCTGCAAAGCTCCGGCTTGTAACTCGAAAACAAATGACATTTTGAAAAAAAAATTTATGAAGCTCTACCCTTATTTTGTCAAGTAGAATCACCCTTAAGTTTGTGATCGATTTTTGAATCACCCTATAGTCCGATATAATTCGAACGATTTTATACATCCTGACAATAACAGTATTTTTGACATATTTAAAATTTATACCGGCTTCCCCCACAGATGAAAAGGTATACATTACATTTTTTCCTCTTATCATCTAAGCTTGACCCGCAATGAAATAATAATGGTAAGTGGTTGACAGGCAAAATTTTTACTGCATTAATTTACGCAAGTTTTAAAGATTTTACCCAGCCTTGCTTACCCTTGCCGCCACGTCACTTGTTTACAAAGTAAGTGCGCCTTTACCTAATAGGTAAGTTTATACACAAGACTTAAATATTGTGAAGTTTAAAAGAAACCAACTGGGTTAAAGCTCAAGGAATGACTCAACTGAACGACTGGGCATTACGAATTTTGTTAAGCAACAGATCTACGCAGATCTTTCTTTTCTTTGTAGCTACGCCAACTGAAACAAGTTTCTGACCCTTAATCCTTGATTTTGACTTTTGTCCAGATCTGATATAATGCGCTTATCAACAAACTGCAAGCTCCCTACGGCTTTCCAAATAAAATTTGTTTTTTGGCTTTCAAGTTACCTTTCTAATCATTTATCATAGAAAAATTCTTTCTTCACTTCCTTTAATGCCGTGTTGTAGGGAATCTCATTATGTTTTAAAAAGGTGTGTTATACAGAATGTCCAAAAGTTAGTATAATGCATTCTCTTTGCACAAACAAAAAGGTATCGAAGAAAATGCTCGCATTTATGCATCATTATTGGGTCTAAATTGAAAGGCTTTTTAACAAGTTCCGTCCACATTACTTAAGACACTCACCGCTTGTTAGTATTAAGGCTTTAGGTATTTCTAGATTATCCAAAAAAAGAGAACTCGCAAAAGTTTTGAGTTTCTTGGTTTACTTAAATATACTAAGTGACATAGACAACCCAGTTTAAATGGTTTTATTTTAATGAAATTTAGTGAATTTATTTATCTTACTGTAAATAACAATTGATAAAATTTTCAGCCTCGTATCAGTTCGACGGACTCCGGGTTTTTATACTGTTTTTTTTTTAAATTCACTCAACGATCTAAAAATGAATACTGCAGCCGCAGTAAAGATCCAAATTTGGCGGATTTTTGGTGTTGACATTCCTCATGATTGGTTACGGATGCTCAGAGAGTAACGAAGAGACCTGGTACCGATTTCGTCAACTTAGTGAGCTTCGATAGGGCCGTATAGTGGGACTTCGGGAAAGCCGGACTTTCTTCTTTCGAAATGGCAGTTAGAGTGCAAAGAAGTGTAGATACTTGGTTAGGTGTTGTCGCAGGGCATGGTTTCACAGAGGCCGCACGCAAAGAGCAATGGGCACTGGACGCCGCCGTATGAACAACAGACCGTGAAGATCGCCGCCTAAGATTATTGCCCTTTACGGACCCGTTTCTCCACTACTCAGGTCCATTGCAAATGAATGGTTTGCAGAACACGGCAGACCATTGGGATGCGAAGTGTTTACCGACGAATGAGAAGTTTTCGCCTGTTTTCATACGCGGCCACACTGGTGCTCCTTTAACTCGAAAACACCGACGTAATCGCCTTGAGTGGTGCAGACAACGGTCACTCTGGGATCAGGAATGGAACAGTATTGTCTCTAGTGACGAGTCTCGATTTTGTTTAGGCATTCACGATGGTCGATCCAGGGTTAGAAGGCGACGTGGTGAAAGGAGAAATCCACAGTTTTTTGTTGAAAGACATGTTCATCACACTGTTGGAGTTATGGTTTGGGGTGCTATAGCTTATGGCTCCAGGTCACCTTTAATCTTCATCAGAGGGTAAACAGGAACGCGCAGCGTTATATCCAAGGAAGTTCTAGAACCCCATCTTTTACCCTATCTTGACACTCTGGCAAATCCAATTTTCCAACAAGATAATGCCCGACCACATGTTGCAAGAGACTTCTGATAGACTTCTTTCAACGTAATGATGTCACATTGTTACCATGGCCACCAAGATCTCCCCGACTTATCCCCAATTGAGCACGTGGGATGATGATGGGTAGGAGATTACTCAATTTGCAACATCCTCCTCAGACTCCAGAAGCACTTCGAGAGGAGTTGGTAGTTGCCTAGAATGAGATACCACAGGAGGACATTGACCACCTGATCAGAAGCATGCCCTAGGCGCGTTGGAGAATGCGTAACACAGTCGGGGTGCATCCACACATTATTAAAGGTAAAGGGGCTTTAAACCCATGCAATCATTTTGAAATTTTTATCATTTACTTATATTTATTAAAATAAGACCATTTAAACTGGGTGTTCCAGATTTCTATGTCACTTAGTATAGATATCCTGTTGTATTACCTTCTTATACCAAATGTTGTTTAAGGCTTTAGCTGCAGTTCAACTTCCTAAAACTTTGTATTCCAAACCCTTCTAACGCTGTACTCCTTTCTTTACCTTTCATTTGAAACTCATTCTGAAATTCTAATTAAATCTACCTTCTTTGCAACTGCATATATACATGACGTATCGCCAACAGCCTGTCTAACCTACATACAATTACGTCTTGCCTCGTATTTGCGACGGCAATAGCTTTAATGAACACGAGATTAAATCTGCACGTCTAGGCGTCTAGATTAAAAACAGCACGATAACCGCCTCGCGCGCATCTCTCCTCTTCCTCGCTAAGGAACCTAGCAACGTCATTATAGTAATTTGTTATCGAATAAGGCCGGGTATTTAATTTAGTTGAGGATTTTAAAGTAATGATGTTAGGGCTGGATGTGGAGCTGCTTCTGGCAAGTTAAGTTAAAGATGTGTTTCTACTGCTTATACGGGGTGTTGCAAGATATGTTGTAAAAGAAAGAATTAAAGGGCAGATTCTATACCGGGTGTTGCTCCGTCGAGCGGGAGCCAGAATCCCATGTAGATTTTGGAAGTAGTCAAATATTGGCTCCCCTAATTATTTTAGAAAAATGCTATAACTTTTTATTAGCTTGGGTTGTAACTATCTATGTAACGGAATCTTTGAGCCTAATTTTTACCAACTTCCAGCGATTCAATTTCTTTGAAACTTTGCACACGTATCAAGGACCGATGACAATGCAATAATTTAAAAACAGTATCCCGTTATCCTGATTAGGACCGCCAGGATAAATAAGTGTCCTAATACTACTCTTGATAAAATGGCGAAGGAATTTTTAGTGAATAAACTGGAGCATTTATTTTTAAAAAACTAATTGATATATCGAACTAAAAATGAAAATAAATAATAGTTTAAAAAAACTAAAAAACACGCTTTTATATGCAACCGAACTAAAAATTAGAAAATAATTTTTCATTACAAAGAGTTTGTCACTTCAGAGTAAAAAGTGATATTCTTATTTACTATTTTTCATAGCTTTTTCCCTCATAGATATTGGCAAACAGAATAATTATAACATTTAATATATTAAGCACCCACGCTTTTTACTCTGAAGTGACAAACTCTTTGTAATAAAAATTATTTACTTTTTAGTTCGGTTGCAAATAGATACTGAAACTTCAACTCAAATCACCCCATAATGGTTAAAAGGGAGTTGTAAAAGTCTATTTGATAGGAATTAAAGTCATTTGTTCTAATAATCAAAATATAAACAAATGAAAAAGATTATTTAAAAGATGTTTTGATTCAAAATAATTATCCTCTTCATTTTATAACTGTTTGTTTTTCTTGAATTTGAAAATCCAAATATAAGACAAAATCAAAATAGACCTATTACAAATTTATTTTTACCATACACTCCCGGACTATCAAATAAAAAGAGGTAGCACACAAGGAAATAAATTTAATATTCGCAAAATCTTTTTAAACACAAAACACCCTTAGATGTCAATTAATAAGAAAACAAAACCATACAACTTAAATGAGAATACAAAAAATGTCATTTATAAAATACCTTTGCGAATGCAATAAATTTTATATAGGTGAAACTTGTAGACCATTAGCTAAACGCATAAAAGAACACAGATCGGCACATTAAAAACGCATGAGTTTCATGGAAGTCAAAAATCTGCCAACACACCTACGCATTTGATAACAATCATAGAATAAACTGGGATGCTACACGGCTTCAGCAAAAGTGAAACTTGTTCTAAAAAATGCAAAAATCATAGAAAGTGCGTATATATTATTAAATAAAGGATAATTGTGTGTAGCATCAATTTCAGTTAATTTAAATAACACTTGGTTGCCTTTGCTTGATACTGAAGTATCTTTAGGAAAACTAAAAATCAACTAACTCATAACCTTTTTGTCTTACAAATAATAAATACACCAGCTGCTTATGACTCATGACACATATGTCAAACTGTTTTCAGTTTACGATACAAAAAATGATACTAAAATTTTTAATCATTTTTAATTTAAATATTAGGTTAAATTTTTATTTTTATTTTTTAACTTAATTTTTGACTTTGACAACGGTGGCTTCAGACTTGCCACCGAAACGTCATGTTTTTAATTAAATTTTTTTTGGGTTTTTGGGGGTTTTCCTTTATTTTGTTTCGCGCGACCGGCCAGTTCATATAGGGGTCAATAGGACTAAACAAGGTCAGGTCAGCATACCCCGGGACCAGGACCGGAAGCGGTCCCATTCTTTCCAGGCGTGGCACCCAACAAAGGAAAACCATCCAATAAAATGTGAATCCGCCTAACCAATATAGAGCATATCTCCAATAAAAAAATAAAACCACAAATTTAATTTTTCGAAAAAAAGTAATTTCTCATAAAAAAATCTTGGCTTGTTAAACAATACGAATCGCGAAGTAGTAGCAAATGTTGACTTTGTATACAGGCTTCAAAAACTTGAAAAAAGAATATTTTCTCTAGGAGTAAACTACCTCTATTTTCCTTTTTAAGCAAAATATCAAAGAGAAAATTCATGTAAAATAAAATTTGTAATTGGAAAATAACAAAATAAAATTTTATTACACAATATAAATTAGCGAAAACACCTTGATCACATTCGTTTACATCTGAAAAATTGTATTTTGTAGGAATTTGAAAAACAGATGTTTAAAAAGCAAATTATATATTTTAAGGATTATTTTATTATAAAAATTTTAATTAATATATTTTTAATAATTTCAATATCAATTAATTATAAATAGGTATTTATTGTTGTTACAAAATGAAAAATAAAAAATTAAAAACCCTAATTTGAGAAAAAGAAGAAGTTGTCGCAATGCTTTTTTGCAACGCAAATGCAAATATAAGTAAGTTATTTTTAGTAAAGTATCACAAGAGCTGTATTTTTATTTGTCTAATCTGAAGGAAATAACAAACAAATGTTTTACACACATTTATACCAAGGTCAGTAGCGTACCGTTTTTTGTTAGAAATATTCCTTAAAAGCCAGCTCAAGAGTGCGCCACTGAACTTATCAAATAAAATTAAGTTAGTGATAAAGTACCATCTTTTTATTGGATGGTCTCTTTGTTGTGGTACACGCCTGGAAAGAATGGGACCGCTTCCAGTCCTGGTCCCGAGGTATACGAGCTTTGACCCCTGCATTCAGCCTTCATTGACCCCTATGAACTGGCCGGTCGCCTGAAACAAAATAAAACCCCCCAAAAACCCAAAATTCGAATTAAAAACGACGTTTCGGTGGCAAGTCTGCCACTGTTGTTAAGTTAAAAATGAACTTAAAAAATAAAAATAAAAACCACCTAATATTTAAATTAGAAATGATTAAATTTTGTGCTTTTAGAATCTCAAACTGAAAATAGTTTGACATATGTGTCATGAGTGACATAAGTAACTGGTGTATTTATTATTTGTAAGACAAAAAGGTAATGAGTTAATTGATTTTAGCTTTCCTGAAGATACTTCAGTATCGAGCAAAGGCAACCAAGTGTTATTTAAATTAACTCAAATTGATGCTACACAATTATCATTATTTAATAATATATACACACTTTCTTTGATTTTGCGTTTTTAAAAACAGTTTCTTTGCTAATATACTAGAAGCATTCCAGTTTATTCTATGATTGTTGATATTCAAATTCGTGTTGGCAGATTTTTGATTTATGAAATTCTGTGTTTTTATTTATGATCTGTGTTCTTTATATGCGTTTAGCTAATGGTCTACAAGTTTCACCTATATAAAACTTATTGCATTCGCAAGGTATTTTATAAATACCTTTTTTGTATTTTCATTTAAGTTGTATGGTTTTGTTTTTGTTAATTGAGATCTAATGGTGTTTTGTGTTTTA